>PVJC01010984.1:17433-42619 GCA_004026665.1 Murina feae | reverse complement strand
AATAGAATAGAGAACCCAGAAATCGACCCGAACCAATATGCTCAATTAATATTTGACAAAGGAGGCAAGAACATACAATGGAATCAAGACAGTCTCTTCAATAAATGGTGCTGGGAAAATTGGACAGATATATGCAAAAAAATTAAACTAGACCACCAACTTACACCATACACAAAAATAAACTCAAAATGGATAAAGGGCTTAAATGTAAAACGGGAAACCATAAAAATACTAGAGGAATACAAAGGCAACAAAATCTCAGACATATGCCAAAGTGGTTTCTTCACCGATACAGCCCCTAGGGCATTGGAAACTAAAGAGAAAATAAACAAATGGGACTTTATCAAAATAAAAAGCTTCTGTACAGCAAAAGAAACCATCAGCAAAACAACAAGAAAACCCACTACAAGGGAGAACATATCTGCCAATATTATCACTGATAAAGGTTTAATCTCCAACATTTATAGGGAACTCATACAAGTTAACAAAAAGAAGACAAACAATCCAATCAAAAAATGGGCCAAGGACCTAAACAGACACTTTTCAAAAGAGAACATTCAGAAAGCCAAGAGATATATGAAAACATGCTCAAAGTCACTAATCATCTGAGAGATGCAAATCAAAACAACAATGAGGTACCATTGCACACCTGTCAGAATGGCTATCATCAACAAATCAACAAACGACAAGTGCTGGAGAGGATGCGGAGAAAAAGGAACACTCGTGCACTGCTGGTGGGAATGCAGACTGGTGCAGCCACTGTGGAATACAGTATGGAGTTTCCTCAAAAAATTAAAAATGGATCTCCCTTTTGACCCTGTGATCCCACTTCTGGGAATATATCCTAAGAAACTAGAAACGCCAATCAATGGACATATGCATCCCTATGTTCATAGCGGCACAATTTACCATAGCTAAAATATGGAAATAGCCTAAGTGCCCATCAACAGATGAATGGATTAGAAAACTGTGGTACATCTACACAATGGAATACTATGCTGCTGTAAAAAGGAAGGAGCTCTTAGCATTTGCAGGAGTATGGATGGAGCTGGAGAACATAATGCTAAGTGAAATAAGCCAATCAATGAAAGAAAAATACCACATGTTCTCACTCATCTATGGATAATAATAACCATTATAAACTGGTGAACAAAAATAGATACAGAGGCAGAGCAACATCAAACAGACTGTCAAATTACAGCAACAAGGACAGGGATGTTGGGTGGGAGGTAACAGATCAGCCAAGGGATTTTTGTGTGTGCATTTAAGCATAACCAATGGACACAAAACACTGGGGGGTAGGGAGGCTGGGAGAAGGGCAGGGGGAAAAAGAGATATATGTACTAATCTTTGTAAAGCTTTATGTAATTTTTAAAAATGTAAAAAAATAAAAATAAAAATAAAAAAATAATAATAATAAAAAAGAAAATTATTTGTCCATATACATGTGGATTTATTTCTGGACTCTCATTTCTGTTCCATTGATCTCTGTGTTTGTTTTCCTACTAATATCTTGCTGTTATGTTTACTGTTGCTTTGTAGTATAATTTGAAATCAGAGTGTGTGACACCTCTGGCTGTGTTCTTTTTTCTCAATATTGCTTTAGCTATTCAAGGTCTTTTGTGGTTTAATATAAATCTGATTATTTTTAAAATCTATTTCTTTAAAAATATTATTGGGACTTCGATGGGGATTGCATTAAATCTGTATATTGCTTTATTTTTTCTTTCTTTCTTTCTTCATTTATTTTATTTTGTTTTATTGCTTAAAGTATTACAACAAGTGTTAGATAGGTCTCCATTTTTTCCCCTTGACCTTGTATATTGCTTTAGATTATATGTTAATTTTAACTGTTGATCCTTCTAATCCATGAACATGAAATAGCTTTCTATTTCTTTGTATCTTTTTTTCAATCTCTTTTAATAATTCAGTATAGTCTTAAGTATATAGGTCCTTTATTTGTTAAGTTTATCCCTAGGTATTCTCTTTATTGCTATTGCTAAAGAAATTATTTTTTTCCATTTCTTGTTTTTGAAATTTCATTGTAAAGATATAGGAAACTAATGGATTTTTGTATCATATAACTTTACTGTATTGGTTTATTGTTTATAATATTTTTGGTGGCATCTTTAGGAATTTTTGTATATAAAGAATCATGTTATGTGCAAAAGGTGACAATTTTGCTTCTTCATTCCCAATTTGGATGCATTTTATTTCTTCCTCTTGCTTTATTGTTCTGGCTAGGACTTACTATTTTTTAAAATTGTGTTTTCACAGAAAAAATATGTTATTTTTATATTTTTTAACATTTCCATGTCTTCTACAATTAGAATGTATGTATTTTATAAAGTTTTGTATACATGATTAAAATATGAAAGTAAATTCAAAGGCAGGGCATTAACTATCTTTCTATTAAAAAATAAACTAATTAAACAACTTTCAGAATTTCTTTACTCTCTGCTACCATTGTCTCCTAGAAGAATGGAACCAAAGAGATTGAAGTTGATCATTATTTGCAAAGATTTGCCCAATCTCATTGATTATAAACATGCATTTCATATGTGCAAAGGCAAAAGATTTCACTATGTTATTTAATAGTTTGAATTGGGTATTTGGAGAATGTGATGAATCTATATGTCAGGTCTGAATGATAAAGTGCCACATCTCAATTCAAATCACCAGCTTATTTTATAAAAATTAAACAAACCTTTTCTCCTGAAACTTTAATGAACATTAGAGATGACTATTAGAAAAACTAATTATAAATGTATGTTCCCTGTTCTCCTCCATATGCTGTGTATCCACAAGAATCAGTGTATTATTGACACATACTGCAGCTTACCAAATGCTTGGCACAGAGATGGTATTTTTAAGATTGTTGCTTGCACCCATAGGAAATGTTGATGAAATGTGAGCAATCAATAAGGATGTTATGTAAAGTAAACCTCATGCTCTGGACAGGTGGCTTGGTTGGTGGTGGCATTGTCCCATTCACCAAATGATTGCAGGTTCAATTCCTGACCAGGCACATACTTAGATAGCAGGTTTGATCCTGTGTTGGGATGCATACAGGAAGCAACAGATAATACTTCTTTCTCATATCAATGTTTCTCTAAACAATAAACATATCCTTGGGTAAAGATTAAAAAAGTAGACCTGACAATTCTTGCCAGGTCTTATCACACACTTGTCCATTGGCTCACATTCTCTTCTTTGCCTAATTTAGTTTAGAAATTGCTTATAGTATTATCCTTATATCTGACCTGATTCAAACTCTATTTTTCCTTCTCAAGATGTTTTGTTATCCTACCCATACTCTCCTAGCATGTACACTTTCTCTGTTCTTGCATTTATATATCTTTATTTTTGTCTTAGAATTCACAAAGAACAACCTTGCACTTTCAAATAGATTGAGAGAAAATACAGCCTCAGCAAATTGGTATGTAATTTCCTTCTTATAGAAACATGTGTTAATTTTCTAGACAAATAATTGATTACATTAATAATAGATTGCAATGCCAAATAAGAAGTTGTATCTACAGGGTTTTTATTTTTGTTTTTGAGAGTTTTAGTATCCTGGGATTACTTTACGAAGTATATTTCCTCAAAAAAGTTTCTAACAAGGTGAATACAAGATATTTTAAGCATTACATAACTATATGTCATATACTGTATTTTCTTTCTGTTTAGTTAATATGGTTTTAGCAGAAACTGCATATTATGGTACAATTTGCAACAGGGCTTTTTATTGCAAGGAGACATCTTACAACATGCAGGTGATTATCTTAAAATATAAAATACTGGAGTAGAATAATACAAATATATAGCATTTATTGGGGGCTTATTAGGTTTCAAGAAACTATTCTATACTCTGCACATGCATTAACTCAATTTACTCAACCACATAACCTATTATTATCACTATTTTACAGAAGAAGAAACTGAGACATGCAGTGGTTAATCCATTTGCTCAAAGCCACACACCTAACAAGTGGTAGAACCAGGATTCAAATCCAAACAGTTGTATACTATCCAGAACCTATAGTAATAACACTGACTTTGCTATTCTCAATAATGTTCATAAAGAGTAATTTTTAAAGTTCTTATGGATATGTTCTTTGTTAATAGTTTTGTAATAGAAGAAGGGTTATTGCTTAGTAGACTCCAGTGAATGTCCACTTCATTGTGACATACATTTCTGGCCAATTCTTTTTACTTTCTAAGCACTTCAAGTGTTAAGAGTGGTTAAAAGTCAAATATAAGGAGCCTACTGTGATTAATAATTGCCTTAAGCTCTTGAGTGTAAGAAATTTGTTTCAAGGTTGTGGGGTTTTTTTGTGTTCTTTCAATGTCATGAATATTGCCAGATGCTGTTGGAGCCTAATCTGCTTTCCTGGCTTAGCTCATAGGTGGAACAATACAATCTAATTCTTTGCCATATGTAAGGAAAAGACCCTCATATAAAAACTCCGTGGGTTTCTTTTTTATAACCCATTTATTTCTGAAATTCAATTTTGCTTTTGTGGTTTTTGGATAGATTGATTAAGTAACTATTGATGGATAATGACATTGCTTTTGGAATATATCAGCGGAATGCTTCAGTCCTGGCCTTGTTTAAGTTTGGACACACTTATTGAAATTAAAGCTATTCATCACATTAATGCTTTACTGTCGTTTATAGTTAAGAAATAAAACTCTTTCCATCTTCTTGGAAAAGGCAAAAAGGTAAAATGGACACTGGTACTAAGAAGATAAGGCATCAGCTAGTGTCACTAAAAAAGGGTAACTACTTTAATGGTGAAAATGATATAAGAAGACTTTCTAGTTAATCATTGCAAAGAAATATTTTTGCATTCAACATTGCTCACTGTCACCCCAATTAGACAGTTCATTGTAAATACCATCATCTTTTTATCATCAATGTGAGATACAGAGGTGAGATAGAAAGAATGTTGTTATAGAGAGAATGTTTATATTTAAAAAATGACCAATATGATGGTATTAGACCTTTTGGCAGGTGATTAGGTCATGAGGTTGGATCCTTCATAAATGGGATAAGTGGCCTTTTAAAGAGATCCCAGAGGACTTCCTCACATATTTTTCCACATGAAGACACAGCAAAAAACAAACAAAAAAAAAACCCAAAAAAGCAAAACAAACAAACAAACAGTCCATGAACTGAGAAGAAGGACCTCGCCAGACACAGAAACTGTTAGCACCTTTATCTTGGACTTCTCAGCCCCCAGAACTGTGAGAAATAACTTTCTGTTTATAAGTCAGCCAGTCTCTGATATTTTAGTTATAGCAGCCCAAACAGACTAAGACAGATGTAAAACTAGGAATTCTAATAAATTCTCTATTTTGGTATCATCTTATGTAAGCACAACACTTTTTCCAATCATAATTGTCTTCTGAAAAATTTTGTAACATGACAATATATCTATTTATACAATGTTTTTACTTGCTGCTCCCTCATCATGGAATCATTTTATTCCTCATTGTAACCTGGGTTGTTCTTTCTCTTTTAAAACATCACTTTAACATTACCCCTCAGAGAGAATTTCACTGACTATTCTATTGAAAATATCCCCATTGGAGTTTTACCAAACATTTTAGGAAGAACTAAAACCTATCCTCCTCAGACTATTCCAAAAAATTCAAGAGGAAGGAACACTTCCAAGATAATTCTATGAAACCAGTATCACCTTAATACCAAAACAAGATACAGACAGCACAATGAAAGAGATTTACAGGTCAATATCCCTCATGAACATAGATACCAAAACCCTCAACAAAATTCTAGCAAATCAGATCCAGCAGTACATCAGAAAGATCATACACCATGACCAAGTAGGATTTATCCCAAGGATGAAAGGATGGTACAATATCTACAAATCAATAAACATGATACATCACATAAACAAATTGAGAGATAAAAATTATATAGTCATATCAATTGATGCAGAAAAAGCATTTGACAAAATCGAACACCATTTCTTGATAAAAACTCTCAGCAAGGTGGGAATAGAAGGAACATACCTCAACATAATAAAAGCCATATATGACAAACCTACAGCCAACATCATATTCAATGAGCAAAAACTAAAACTATTTCCCCTAAGAACAGGAATAAGACAGGGTGCCCACTCTTACCACTCCTGTTTGATATAGTATTGGAAGTACTAGCCACTGCAAGTAGACAAGAAGAAGAAATAAAAGGCATCCAAATTGAAAAAGAAGTAAAACTGTCCTTATTTGCAGATGACATGATACTGAACATAGAAAACCTCAAAGACTCCATCAAAAAATTATTAGACTTAATAAATGAATTTGGCAATGTATCAGAATACAAAATTAATACCAAGAAATCTATGGCATTTTTATATACCAATAGTGAACTTAAAGAAGAAGAGACTGAAAAAGCAATCCCATTTACCATCCCATTTACCATCAAAAGTAAGATACCTAGGAATAAACTTAACTAAGGAGGTAAAAGACCTATACGTGGAAAACTATAAGACACTGAAAAAAGAGATAGAGGAAGACATAAACAGATGGAAGAACATACCATGTTCATGGATTGGTAAAATCAACATCATTAAAATGTCCATACTTCCAAAGCTATCTATACATTCAATGCACTTCCCATTAAAATACCAACGGTATATTTTACAGACCTAGAATAAACTTTCCAAAAATTTATCTAGAATAAAAAAAGACCCCAAATAGCTGCAGCAATCCTGAGAAAAAAGAACAAAGTAGGTGGGATCTCAATACCAGATATCAAGCTGTATTACAAAGCCATTGTTCTCAAAACTGCCTGGTACTGGCATAAGAATAGACATATAGATCAATGGAAGAGAATAGAGAACTCAGAAATCAACCCAAACTACTATGCTCAATTAATATTTGACAAAGGAGGAATGAACATACAATGGAATCAAGACAGTCCCTTCAATAAATGGTGTTGGTAAAATTGGACAGATACATGCAAAAAATGAAACTAGACCACCAACTCACACCATACACAAAAATAAATTCAAAATGGATAAAGGATTTAAACATAAGACAGGAAACCATAAAAATACTAGAGGAATTTAAAGGCAACAAAATCTCAGACATATTCCAAAGCAATTTCTTCAACAATACTTCTCCTAGGGCAATGGAAACTAAAGGGAATATAAACAAATTGGACTACATCAAAATAAAAAGCTTTTGCAAAGCAAAAGAAACCATCAACAAAATAACAAGAAAGCCCACTGCATGGAAGAACATATTTGTCAATGTTATCACCAATAAGGGTTTAATCTCCAATATTTACAGAGAATTCATACAACTTAATAAAAGGAATATAAAAACCTAATAAAAAAACGGGCAATGGACCTAAGTAGATACTTTTTGAAAGAAGACAGAAGGAAGACCAAGAGACATATGAAAACATGCTCAAAGTCACTAATCATCCAACAGATGCCAATCAAAACAACAATGAGATACCATTTCACACTCATCAGAATGGCTATCATCAACAAATCAACAAAGACAAGTGCTGGCGAGGATGCAGAGAAAAAGGAACCCTCCTGCACTGCTGGTGGGAATGAAGACTGCTGCAGCCACTGTGGAGAACAGTATGGAGTTTCCTCAAAAAACTAAAAATGGAATTCCCATTTGACCCAGTAATCCCACTTCTAGGAATATATCCCAAGAAACCAGAAACACCAATCAGAAAGGATATATGCACCTCCATGTTCAAAGCAACACAATTCACCATAGCTAAGATTTGGAATCAGCCTAAGTGCCCATCAATAGATGAATGGATTAGAAAATTCCATCTACACAATGGAATACTATGCTGCTGTAAAAAGGAAGGAGTTCTTACCATTTGCAATAGCATGGATGGAAATGGAAAGCATTATGCTAAGTGAAATAAGCTAGTCAGAGAAAGATAAATACAACATGATCTCATTCATTTGTGGTATATAATTAACAACATAAACTGATGAACAAAAACAGATCCAGAGACAGAGAAGCATCGATCAGACCATCAAACCTCAGAGGGAAGATAGGGGAGGGTGGGTGTAAAGGGAAGAGATCCACCAAAGGACTTGTATGCATGCATATAAGCCTAACCAATGGATACAGACAACAGGGGGTGAGGGCATGAATGGGGGGGGGTGAGTGGGCAATGGGGGGATAAGTACACATATGTAATACCTTAATAAATAAATTTTTAAAAGAAAATATCCTCAATTATATTTTACTAGATGCCCAGTGCACAAAAATTTGTGCACTTAGGGGGGGTCCCTGAGCCTGGCCTGTGCCCTCTTACAGTCAGGGACCCCTCAGGGGATGTCCATCTTCTGGCTTAGGGGATTGGGCCTAAGCTGGCAGTCAGATATCCCTCTGGCAGCCCGGAAGCCCTCGGAGGATGTCCACTTGCCAGTGGAGAACAGGTCTAAGCTGCAGTCGGACATCCTTAGCTCTGCTGAGGAGGTGGGAGAGGCTCCTGCCACCACTGCTGTACTGGCAGCAGTCACCCTGGCTTGTCCCTGAGCAGAGCTCTCCCTGTGGGAGTGCACTGACCACCAGGGGGCAGCTCCTGCATTGAGCATCTTCCCCCTAGTGGTCAGTATGTGTTATAGTGACCAGTCATTCCCAGTTGTTCTGCTGTTAGGGTGAATTTGCATATTACCCTTTTATTATATAGATTGTATATTATCCTTTTATTATATAGAATAGAAGCCTGGTGCATGGGTGGGGGCTGGCTGGTTTGCGCTGAAGGGTGTCCTGGATCAGGGTCGGTTTCCCACTGTTGTGCCTGGCCAGCCTGGGTAAGTGGCTGATGGCTCTTTGGAGGCTGGCCTAGACCCTTCATGGTGGTGGTACCCACTGGGGTGCCTGGCCAGCCTGGGTGAGTGGATGATGGCTGTTTGCAGACTGGCCAAGCCCCCAGTGGAGACCCTCACCCCATGAGGGTGTGGCCATCCTAGGTGAGGTGCTGATGGCTGTTTGCAGGCTGGCCACAGCCCCCAGTGAGGCTGGCTGGAAGCAGGTGTCTGTGATTTATTTATCTTTTATAATTGAAACTTTGTTGCCTTGAGCAGAGGCCACAGCAGGCCAGGGCAGGCAGGAAGCTTGGCTTCCTCCATCACTGGGGCAACCAAGCCTCCTGCTTGCTACAGCTCTGAGGCTGCCAGCCACCATCTTGGTTGGGTTAATTTGCATATAGTCGCTCTGATTGGCTAATGGGCATGGCTTAGAGTGTAGCAGAGTGACATCAATTTGCATGTTTCTATTTTATTAGTGTAGATTATCTGTTACATAAGATTGTTTTATTTTTTAAAAGCACTTATCACAACCTTTATTGTGTATACACTACATTTTTGGTTGTCTTACCAAAATATAAGTTCCATATGAAAGGAATCCTTGGAAATCTGGTTCACTGCTATATTTCTAGTACCTGCGATTTATAAGCTACTCAGTGAATAGTTGCATAATACATCAACACATTTTCAACATCATTAACAAGCCAAATGATAGTGCATACTACTTAACTTCTAGGTGGTGAAATGTTCAGCTCTGGCTACATGTCTGAGACCATCAACACTATCATATTCCTCAGAAAGAATGACCACATAGTAGAAATATTGCAGGGAGTTGTATATTTTACTAAAGAATTCATAGGAGCGATAGAAGAGGGCTGTGCTGTTTGACTTTCTTTCTTCACAGTCTCTTCACTCATCCTGCCTATCTGGGGACACTGTGTGAACCCTTTTTTTATATAATAGTCAGTCTCTGTGTCTCTTCACTGTTTCCACAATGGTTTTAGCTTTGTGACCAAATAAATATACAAACAAACAAAAGTCTTGACTTGAACAAGGCCCAACCTCTGAAGGACATTTTATGACTAGCTCTTATTTATCAAGTATGCTTGCAGGGAGCCCACTAAGAAGTATGGCCCTGAAAGGTATTCTGATAAATGGAATTTTCTTCATTTAGTTACATCTCTATGTGTTGTGTGTTTTTTGTTTCTTTGCTGGTTTTGTTTGTTTGGGATCTAAAAATGCCAGCACTGAAAACCACGGTTGTTTTGAGAATCAAACAACTTAATATATGTGAAAAATTAATTTATTTAAAGATTTATAAGAAGAATACTGCATGTCACACACCATGCTAAGTATTCAGCATGAAACAGTGATTCCTACCCATGATCAACCTACAAAGTCCATTGTAAACTATACAGCATGGTGATAACTTAATATCTTGTATCAATAATTAAATATTTGCACTATAACAATGGTCATAAATGTTAACTTTATTAATAATTCTGAATTTTGAAAACAGTATTCAAATGACAAATTCTTAATATGTTTAATTCGGTATTTTAGAAAGGTTATAGCTATGGGACATGATGATATTTTTGTTAACTAAAATCAGTCCTATTTTTCTATTATTTGTTTTCATTCCAATGTAGATTGAATATTTTAAAGGAGGAATTGCATGAATTCTTCTTTAGTTGTTACCTATCCACTGTTACTCAAAAATATTCAAGAGTTAATTATTTAAATACTACAGATGTAAGTCAATCATGACTACAGATAGAAGTCAATCATGACCTGGCTTAGAGTAGAGGTCAGACCTATAGCATTGCTTACTCTCAGACAACTCAAGTGAAAATGTGCTTCCATCAACTCTCATAGAAGTGTACTGGCCATTCATTTTCTAGTTCCCCAAGAAGCCTTAAAGAAAAAAAAAATATTTCACCTGGTCCTGCTTACCTGAATACAGTTACAATCTAACATAAAATATATTATTACATTGCAATGGAATAAATGCTATAAGAATAAGCATGAGAAGCTATAATGCCCATCGATAAAGCCTATTTGGTGAACTTGAAGCATAAGGGAAAACTACTAGGAAGATGTGGTATCCGCTTAATGGCCTAAAGAATGATTAGATGCAAACCAGATGAAAAGGTGGCTGAAGAAGGAAAAAAATAGAACGTTTGATGAAATGGTCCAGAAATAAAAGAACTACTAAATTTAATTTCATCTTGGGGGTATACAGTAGCAAATTATAGAGGAGGGAAGAATGAAATCTAATGAGGTTGGCAGAGGTCTGGGTACCAAGCCAAGGATCTATGGAGCCAGGGGTTTTGAACGAGTGATTAGTTTAATTTTAGCTCTTACAAAGAACAAGTTAGAGAGGAATAGCAGAAACAGAAAGACCAATAATTGGGGGCTGCTGTATAAATCTATCATCATCTGGACCAGACTGGTGGTAGGTTAAAAAAGGACAAGGTGTTTAGGAATTATAAGAGAGAGCTAGTGTGTGACTCCTGAGAATTAATTCCTTAGTCCCAGCTTGGGTCACTAGGTGAAATTATTTTTTTAAAGGCACCATGGGCATGGTGCCAAGATCTGGATACTAGTTCCAACTTCACTACTTACCAGCTATGTAATCTTGCCCATTTTACTTAACCCGTTAAAACCTCAATTTCCACATCTGTTCAATGGAAATACTTTATCCAATTCAGAGGGTGGTGCAAGAGTAAATTTTTTATCTCTGGATAGTCAATGTGAAATGATTATTAAGGAGCTCTCTGAACCATAACATTTGTTGAATAGCCATATAATGTCTGATCATCCTTTACTGTCACATTTATGTCACTTACTTTCCTTCATTCTGATGAGAGCACTGACACTTAAAATCTGTTAAAAAAAACTAGACATTCATCAAAAGTATGGTTCTGAATATTAATTTATTTAATGGAGGAGAAAGCTAAGAGACATGTACTTTCAAAAAGAATAAAATTTTAAATATTATTCAAGTTCTTCCCATTATAAGAGGGCCAGGCCTCATGGTCAATACTATGGACAATATAGAAATAAGTAAAATATGCTGTTTACCCTCAAGGAGACAAAAACATACTGAAGGGAAATACACAAATATATATCACTAGTGGTCTGGTGCATGAATTTGTGCACATTGAAAATAAATTAATTAGAAGAAATATTTAAATATCACTATTTGCCCTTTCTCTATATGTGTCAACCAAATTCATGATGGACAATGACAGGTGGAAATACAAGCATGTGACTGGCACCAATGAGAGCTTTATATGTATTGCACATTGCACAACTTAGCCTTTTATAGATATAGAATAAACTTGCTTAATTAGACCTGCTTTCTGATGTGGCTAAATTTTTCCAGCCCAGTGAAGCACCCCAATTTCTCTTTCAGGTAATTGTCAGCAACACAACAGTAAATACCAATATGAAGCAGATTATTATTGTAGATCACACAGGGAGAACAAAGGGTAAAATATTTAACTGTAGCAGTGTTTGACTATATTCTGCGCAGCGAGAAAACCTGAAGTCATTTTCAAGGTCTGCCATTTCTTACTTCTTTTCAGTCGGGTCAGGTTTCTAAGCTTTCTAAATCTCTGTTTTCTGACTAATGAAAATAAAATAGGATTCCACTGAGTCTCCTATCTACCTACTCCAGGACTTCTGTGAGGATAAAATGAGATGAGGCACAGGAAAATGCCTCGCAGACATTTGGTTAAAGTGTAAAATGTTTCCACCTGTGTTCCTGGAACTCCAAGGAGGCTAATCGCTAAAGAGAGGAAGCTGGACATTGCTACGTGATGTCATTACCTGGCACTCACAGCAACTGTTTCTAGGCTGGGCTGGGCTATGGGCTATGGGCTGAATTTTGTGCCATGAGGTCTCAGCAGTGCCAGCTGTGATTTGGTGGTGTGTTGTTTCAGGGTGGTGGCAGGGCCTATGTCCCACTTGGGGGAAGCTGAGTGTTGCTTTGTCTGCCAGGTTTGTGGTGCCATTTCTCTGTGCACATCACGGTAGCTCCTGAATTGAGCATCTGCCCCTCGTGGTCAGTGCACATTATAATGACTGGTAGGAGAGTGGGAAGGACACTTAGCATATTAGCCTTTTATATTGATAGATTATAATACAAGGTGAAAATAAAAAGTACCCAATAAGGGAATAAGCCAAATGTGATTAGAATTCTAAAGGTAGTGGTATCATAGGAGACTACCAGACACTGAGGAAAGAAATATCAGAAAGAACCTGGTTCACGAATGTAATAAAGGCCATACATGACAAACCCCCAGCCAACATCATAATCAGTAGGTCAAAATCACAAGAGTTTCCCTTGATATAGGGAACAAGACATATTCAACATAATACTGGAAATCCTAGTCACAGCAATCAAAGGAGAAGAAATAAAAGGCATTCAACTTGGAAGGGAAGAAGTAAAACTCATTCTTTACAGATGGCATGATACTGTTTATAGCGAACCCTAAAGAGTCAACCAAAAAACTACTAGAACTGATAAATGATTTCAATAAAGTAGCAGGATACAAAATAAATTTACAAAAATCAGTTTTATTTTTACACATTAATTATGAACTATCAGAAAGAAAAACTAAGAGACAATCCCATTTATAATTGCATCAAAAAATAAAATGCTTAAGAATAAATTGAACCAAGGATGTAAAAGACCTGTACTTCAGAAAATCACAAGACACTGAGGAAGAAATGGAAGATAAAAAAAAAAAAGTGGAAGCATACACCGTGTTCATGGATAGGACGAATTAACATCATTAAAATGTACATACTATCCAAAACAATCTATAGATTCAATGTAATTCCTATCAAGACACAAATAGCATATTTCACAGAAATAGAACAAATATTTAAAACATTTATGTGGAACCATAAAAGACCCCAAATAGCCAAAGCAATCTTGAGAAAGAAGAACAAAGTTAGAGGAATCAGGTTACCTAATATCAAACTATATTATAAGGTCATAGTAATAAAAATAGCATGGAACTGGCATAAAAACAACATATAGATCAATGGAACAAAATAAAGAGCTCAAAAAGAAACCCATGCATTTATGGTCAATTAATATTTCACCAAGGAGGCAAGAATATATAATGGGGTAAAGATAGTCTATTCAATAAATGGTGTTGGGAAAATTAGACAGGTACAAGTATATAAAAGAAACTTCTTACACCATATACAAGAATAAACTCGAAATGTTACACCTGATACCATAAAATCATAGAAGAAAACATAGGAGGTAAAATCTCAGACATTTCTCATAGGAATATTTTTTTCTGATATATCTCCTCAGGCAAGGGAAACAAAAGAAAAAATAAACAAATAAGACTACATCAAACTAAAAATTTTTGCACAGCAAAAGAAACAATCCACAAAATGAAAAGACAACCCTCTGAATGGGAGAACATATTTGCTGATGATACATATGCTAAGGGGCTAATATCCAAAATGTATAAAGAACCCATACAACTCTACACTGATATGACAAACAACCCAATTAAGAAATGGACAAAGAACCTGAATAGACAATTTACCAAAGAAGACATACAGATGGCCAAAAGACTTATGAAAAGATGCTCAATGTTACTAATCATCAGAAAAATGCAAATTAAAACCACAGTGAGTTGTGACCTCACACTTATAAGAATGGCTATCTAATCTAATAAAAGAGTAATATGAAAATTAGGTGTCACTCTGCTACACCTAAGCCATGCCCACCAGCCAAGCCATGCCCACCAGCCAATCAGAGCAACTATATGCAAATTAACCCAGCCAAGATGGCAGCCGGAAGCCAAAGAGTTAGAGCAAACAGGAGGCTTGCTTGTGCCGGCAATGGAGGAAGCTAAATTTCCCTCCTGCATAGGCCAGCTGTGGCATCCATTCAAGGCAACAAAGTTTCAATTATAGAAGATAAGTAAATCCCAGATACCTGCTTCCAGCCATCCTTTCTGGGGGCTGTGCCCAGCCTGCAAACAGCCATCAGCCCCTCACCCAGGATGGCCCCATCCTCATGGGGTGATGGTCCCTGCTGAGGGTCTCTGCTGGGCTTTGCCCAGCCTGAAAACAACCCTCAGCCCCTCACCAGGCTGCCCAGGCATCCCAGAAAAATCTCCTACCCCAAAGGGACTGTGACTAGCCTGCAAATAGCCATCAGCCCCTCGCCCAGGCTGGCCAGGCACCCCAGGAGGCCTCCCCCCACCTGTAGGAGCTGTGGCCAGACTGAAAACAGCCATCAGTCCCTCACCCAGACTGGCCAGACATCCCAGCAAGACCCCCCAACCTGAAGGGACTGTGGCCAGCCTGCAAACAGACATCAGCCCCTCATCCAGGCTGGCCAGGCACTCCAGGGGGAGACATCCACCTTGAAGGGGCTGTGGCCAGCCTACAAACAGTCATCAGCCACTCATCCCAGCTGGTCAGACACCCCTGCAGAGACCTCCACCCTGAAGGGGCTGTGACCAACTTGCAAACAGCCATCTGCCCCTCACCCATGCTGGCCAAACACCAAGCAGGATCCCCACCCTGATCCGGGACACTCTTCAGGGCAAACCACCCAGCCCCTACCCATGCACCAGGCTTCTATCCTATATAATAAAAGGGTAATAGGAAAATTGATCCTAACAGCAAAACCACTGGGAAAGACTGGTCACTATGACACACACTGACCACCAGGGGGCAGATGCTCAATGCAGGAGCTGCCCCTGGTGGTCAGTGCACTCCCACAGGGTGAGCTCTGCTCAGTCACAAGCCAGGCTGACAGCTGCCAGTACAGAGGTGGTGGTGGGAGCCTCTCCTGCCTCTTCAGCAGCACTAAGGATGTCCAACTACAGCTTAGGCCTCCTCCCTGCTGGCAAGTGGACATCCCCCAAGGGCTCCTGGGCTGTCAGAGGGATATCTGACTGACAGCTTAGGCTCAATTCCTGAGGAGTGGGCATAAGCCAGCAGTTGGACATCTGCCGACGGTTCCTCGACTATGATAGGGCACAGGCCGGGCTGAGGGACACCCCCGCCCCGAGTACACAAATTTTTGTGCACCGGGCCTCTAGTCCTATATAATAAAACCTTAATATGCTAAGTATCTGGTTGGCCATTCAACCAATCAAAGCATAATATGCTAATAATATGCTAATGGTGCTCAACTTCTCACTATGATGTTCATTGACCACGAGGAGGCAGATGCTCCAACTAGTAGATTATCTTGCTATTGGGGTCCAGCACTCAGGACTAAGCGAGACAGGCTGGACAGGCCTTGGAGCCCTCCCGCAGTCCCTCCCCAGCTGGCAAACATCCTGCATCCCACCCAAGTGCATGAATTTCGTGCACTGCTCCTCTAGTTGTCAATAAATCAACAATCGTGTTGGTGAGGATGTGGAAAAAAGGGACCCCTCATGTACTATTAATGTGAATGCAGATTGGTACAGCCACTGTGGAAAACAGTATGGAATTATTTGAAAAAACTGAAAATAGAACTTCCTTATGACCCAGTGATCCCACTTCTGGAAATATATCTGCAGAAACCTGAAATGCTAATTCAAGGAATTTATGTATATCTACCTTCATTGCAATGTTACTTACAATAGCCAAGATTTGGAAGCAGCCCAAGTGTTCATCAGCAGATGAGTGGATAAAATAGCTGTGGTACATTCACACAATGGAATACTATCCTATCTAATAAAAGAGTAATATGCAAATTAGGCATCACTCCATGACAAAGTTGGCCGCTCCCATGGCCACAAGATGGCCGCCCTCATGGACACAAGATGGAGGCGCCCATAGCCACAAGACAGAGGTGCCCAGTCTGGCTCAGCCCCGCCACTGAAGTGGTCAGGCCTGTTAGCCAGGCAAGTGACGGTGGAGGCGGGGGGTCTCAGGGGTGGAACAGGTGATCAAAGGGGGCTGGGGGTCCTCTGCCCAGGCCAGAAGCCTTCGCCAGAGGCCTCAGGCATGGGCAAGGGTGGAACTGGTGATCGGAGGGAGCAGGGGCAGAGCCGGTGATCGGAGGGGTATGAGGGTGCCCTACCCAGGCATAAGGCCTGGGCCAGAGGTCTCAGGCCTGGGCAGGGCAAGGATGGAGATTGCAGGGGCCTGGGCTCCACAGAGCCAGTAATCAGAGGGGCAGGGGCGGAGCCTGTGATCACAGGGGTGTGGGCACCAGTGGAGCCAGCAAAGCAGGGATTTGGGGGTCCCCTGCCCAGGCCTGCAGCCTTGGCCAGAGGCTGCCAGTGGGGCTATGGCAGGGGGCAGGATCAAAGCCGGTGATCGCAGAGGCCTGGGCTCTGTGAAGCCGACAATCAAAGGGGTTTGGGGGTCCCCTGCCCAGGCTTGCATCCTTGGCCAGAGGTTACAAGCCTAGGCAGGGGTGGAGCTGGGATTGGAGAGGTAGGGGTAGAGCTGGTGATTGGAGTGAACTACAGAGGAAACACCTTTTCTTACCGCTCATTGGCTAAGTTCCCTGTATGCCACTGGTAATATTCTTAGTGACTTGGGTAATAAGAATCCCTAAAGGCGATCTAGGGTTTTTCTACCACACTCCTGGAGAAAAAAAAAATGAAGGTCTACTGCTGGAGGACTAAGAAATGTCATATCCTGCCCTAGCCAGTTTGGCTCAGTGTATAATGCCTCAGCCTGCTAACTGCAGGATCTGGGTTCGATTCTGAACAAGGGCATGTACCTAGGTTGCAGGCTCCTCCCTGGCCAGGGCCCAGGTCAGGCCATATGCAGGAGGCAACCAATCAAACTGTTCCTCTCACTTTAATGTTTCTCTCTGTTTTTCCCTTCTCTTCCACATTCTCTAAAAATCAATGGAAACATATCCTCAGGTGAGGATAAAAAAAGAAAAAAAAAAGAAATGTCATATCCTATGAAAGACACATCTTGAAAATGCCTAAAGAAAGTTGTCATTTCCTCATGGTGAAGGGACTGGAGTCCATGTTGATGAAAACACCTTGGTGGCTGCAGTGACTAGCAGTGGCTGCAGCTGAGGGGTGATGGGGCTGGTGGCTTCCCCTGATTAGCCTGCTTGCCTCCCACAAAGGGAGGCCAGACTGTGGCTTAGGCCCGCTCCCCAAGGGGATCAGTGAGCAGGCCTAAGCCATTAGTAGGGCACCCCCGGAGGGCTCCCAATATGTGAGAGGGGACAGGCTGGGTTGAGTAGTGCCCCCCTCCCCCCGCAAGTGCACGAATTTCATGCACTGGGCCCCTGGTTCAACTATAAAAAAGAAGAAAATCTTACTCTTTGTGACAACATGAATGGACTTGCAGAGTATTATGCTAAGTGAAATAAGGCAGAGGAAGACAAGTAACATGATTTCACTCATATGTGGAATCTAATGAACAAAATGCACTAGCAAACAAAATAGACACAGATTCAAAGATATAAAGAACAGTCTGACAGCTGTCAGAAAGGAAGGGGATGAAGGGGTTCGTTAAAAAGATGAAAGAATTAAACAAACAAACAAACAAAAACCTCACAGACAACAGTATGGTGATCACCAGAGGGAAAGTGGGCTGAGAGGAGGTAAATAGCTTAAAGGGGGACAGATGGTGATGGTTAAGATACTTGACTTGGGGTAGTGAACACCAAATACAATATATAGATGATGTATTATAGAAAAAACAAAAACAAACAAACAAACAAAAAACATCCCTGGTTCAAAATCCCCAATCTGCCACTTGTTACCTGTATGATCTTGGGCAAATCACTTAACTTCTCTGATTTTAAGTTTTTTATCAGTAAATGGAGGACATTAATGGCATCCACCCCTCTTAATATTTTAAAGAATTAAATGAATTATGGCTGAATAAATTTTGGTAGGCAGACACTGCGGCAGAATTGGTCTTCTAAACAGAAATATTAGCAAAAAAATAAATGTATATCCTCCCCTCCCCTCTTGATAGGAGATTGAAGAAACAAAAGCTTCTATGCTGGGCACAAGATTACTGTAAGAGTCTTCTACAATCACTCAAAAATTATAAGCTGGTTTCATTATGACTTTGCCCTGGACCTGCAAACAGTCAGGCTAGCTAAATTGGGGGGTATTTCTGAGATGGTTCAATACACACAACATCAGGGTAACAGTGCACTACTAGGTACTCAGTGACTTCTTGAGAAATTATTTTCAAAGAAATCTAAGATTGCAACAGCCTAACCTGGGTAAAGAATCCTAGAGAGACTGCTTGGGCCAACACAGCCTCAAGTGTCATAGCAGCTGATTGATTGGCAGTGAGTCACAAGAAAAAATAAGAAAAAGTAAGAAGAGTGGTAGAATACTTTTTTCTATGGCACAATGCCTTTGCTATTAAAATCAAAATTATTTATTTCTAACTGGTGAAAAGAATGACATAATCTTCCCCCTTTCCCACTAATATATTAGGTAAGAGTAATGTGATTAGGCTTTAGTAATTACTGCTGAAGAAGAATATAGATTTAAATATTCCTGCTTTTTTTTTCCATTTCTGTCACCAACAGTAAGTGTAATCTTTTTTTTTTTTTTCCAAAATAGTCAAACTGGCAGAGTATTTTGAAAAAAAATTTTTAAATGACATACATGGCCTGGCAGACATGGCTCTGTGGTTGAGCGACAATCTATGAACCAGGAGGTCATGGTTGAATTCGTGGTCAGGGTACATGCCCAGGTTGCGGAGCTCGATCCCCAGTGTGGGGTATGCAGGAGGCAACCAATCAATGATTCTCTCTCATCATAGATGTTTCTCTCTCTCTCTTCCCTTTCCTCGCTGAAATCAATAAAAATATATTTCAAATAAATAAATCATACATAAATAAAAATGACACACATGATTGTAAGAATAAAACCATGCAGCTGAGTTTTACGAATAGCACTATTCAAAGCTGCAAATGGTAAGCATCATTTCTATCTTATAAGGAGAAGCACCTAGATTAGTTATGAAGACAAAAGGACAAAACATGAAAATTTTTAAAAGGCACATCTCTGCTATTATGGTTATACCACATAATGGTTAAACATATGTATTCTGGTGCCACATAGTTTTGGAATCAAGTCTCAGTCCTGTGACCTGATAGGTTTATTATTATCAAGCTAATTAATCTCTCCAAACCCATTTTCTTACTTTTAAAATGTGAATTTTAAATGTGTCTGTGTATGTAAAGCAGCTAGCACAATGCCTGTATATAGTAATCTATATACGCTAATTATCTTTAAAGGGTATACTATTTTTATTAGCATAACCATTAAAATGATCAGTGCCAATTATTGTGACCTAACTTATGCTCCCATAATTTGACAGTTGTTGTCTCCTGAAAAGTACCTGTTTATTCTGAGTTGAGCATTCTTATCCCAGGGTAGATAAACTAATGTCTGCAGCGGGTTGAATATAGATTCTAACTGGGGTTGGACTGTAAAGCCTACACTGATCCCATTGCCAGGCTTCCTCTTCAGAAAATAAAAGGAAATATCTCACATTATTCAGCTATGCTGTCAGTAGTCAGGCATTAGCTGAGTGTCAAGGTTGGATAAACTTTAGATCAAGACCATTTATGAGGCCTGACAGATAATTCAGGATTTTTCACTGATGGAAGCAAAGGACACCAGGAACTGTGGTAAATGCATTCATTGTCTCATGTAGAATAAATATGCATAAAGGAATCATCCATCTCCTGGTTTTTCTGCTCATTCCATTTCCCACCTTCCATGTGTGCCCCCAAGTAGCTGCCATTTTAAGGTCCCACAGGGGCCCATTATATTCAGCTCTGAGTTGCAGAAACTCCACCTACCTGAGGCTGGCTCCGGGCACAGAACACACCTTCAGATTCACAGCCTGTAAGTGTTCCCAAGATTGGGGTTCACAGGGTTCCTGAGCCTGATAAAATATAGGCTTTTGACAGATTAACTCAGAGGCAGATGGCAAGGAAAAATGTGGCCAGCTATGCAATCCACTTCTGTTCTAAAGCCATTTCAATCTACACACACTTACCAAAGTTACAATTTCCAAACCCTGATCTGGTTATATGAGTTCCTGCTTATGAATATTGTGTGGCTCCCTATTGCTTGCAGAGCAAAGTAAAATCTGATCCAGTCATGCCTTTCCACCTTCATTTCCCATGTTGTTCTACATCTACCACAAAGTATACCCTGTAGTCATAAAAAACTACAAGCCATTTTTTAAATCTTTTTTTGTCTTTATTGTTGTAAGTATTACAGATGTCCCTGTTTCCCCCATTGACCTCTCCCAGCCCATACTTGGCCCCACCCCAGGCCTTCATCCTCTTATTTTCTGTGTCCATGGGTTATGTATATATGTATACAAGTTCATTGGTTGATCTCTTCCCACTTACCTACCCTCCCTTGTCTTCCCTCTGAGATTTGATAGTCTGTCCAATCCTTCTATGTCTCTGGGTCTATTTTTGTTCATCGATTATGTTGTTCATTATAGTCCACATATGAGTGCGATCACGTGAACTCACTCTCCATTGTCAAGTGGAGTTACAGCTTACTCTCTGCAATTTGTCAGGGTTGATGGCTGGGCTCTTGGCCTGGCTTAGACTGTTCACAGCAACAAGGCAGGGTTGTAGGCTAGGCTCCACTGGTGGCAAGGCTTTAAACTGGGCTCCACAGCTAGGGCATACCATATGCTAGTGTCCGAGGCTGCACGTGGTCAGTATTCAGGCTTCCTAATCAGGTATGAAGAGAGATTATGTTTCACAGTTGAGTGGGACTGTCGGTTTAGCTTTCTGCCCAGGTTGGGTCATAGACTGAGCTCTAAGGCTATCTCAGTGTCACTGATTTATCTCTTTTCAGTCATGGCTGGAGGCTATGCTCAGCAGTAGAAAGGCTGGGAGGGGAGGGCTAGAAGGGGTCAATGGGAGAAAAGGAGGACATATATAATACTTTCAACAATAAATATTTTTTTAAATAATGGGCAACGTGTATAACAAAAAAGAGAAGAGAGTATATTCAAGAGTGGGAAGAGTAACCTAGAACCACTTCCTGGGATGACTAGCAGAAAAACCACTTTACAAAGGTCAATGGAAAGAGGGTATACTAGTGCTCTGAAGGTGTATAAAGATACAAAAACCACAATACTAAAAGTGAACATTGCTTAACACTTGTTTCTATAGATGTCATATATCCCACTCAAATCTCTAAACTATATTTAGAAACCACATTAACATAAACATTATAGACATAACATTATCTAAAAGGACACTTACATGCATTATCTCATTTACTTATGACAACAGTTCTGTAGTGAGAAGACAGGGTAGGCTGCTAGATACATTTTACAGTGCTGTCAAGATAAAGTAGAGAGGAAGAAATTATCCAGTCAGAATTTAGACAGGGCAAAACTCAGATGACTCTGATGGATACAATAAGTTAAATGGGTAAAATTAAGATATAATACACTGAGGGACATTTTCTTTCAGTGCAAATCTATATACTAGTATATAAAAGGCAAATATGCAAAGTGTCCCCTCGGGAGTTCGAACAGGAGACCAGGAGTTCAATCGCTCACTATGACATGTGCTGACCACCAGGGGGTGGCCCAGAATGAAGGAAGGCCCTGGCCAGCAGCTGGCAGCTGGGGAAGGGAGGCCCCAGCTGGCAGCTGGAAGACCCTGATCTGCCCTGATCGCTGGACAGGCTTAGGGACCCTATCCGTGCACAAATTTCATGTACCAGGCCTCTAGTATTATTATATAAAACTTCTAAAAAATATTTTGGATGCCTTCTGCTGAATCATAAGTAGAAAATCCTCAGCCTTGTGGGTAAAGCTAGTTCCACCTCAATTACTAAAGCAAATGACATAATCCATACAAGGGTCCCATTATTTTAGCATGGGTTCCCCAGAAGACAGAACCTCAGGCAAAAGCTAATGTGTTATTGCATGTTATGTGACTAGTCCCAGGAGTAGTAGGAATGTGAGAAAGTGAGAACAAAGCAGATGAAGAGAAGAATAAAATAAAAGCTGTCATTATCAGCCAGCTATTGCTTAATAAAACAAGCATTGTTTACTTGATTCTGTGAAAACATTTCCCAAGATAATACGTCAACTAATCTATCTCAGGACAGCCTGGCTAGTGGGAAGAAAGAAGCATAATTTATCTGCCAAATGCTATCTCTCATTTTTTACAGTGTGTATTGGTACTAAGTAGATCTAAGTGTCTCACATCTCAGTATCTCTTGGGAAGGAGGCAAGAGACACATAGGGCTATCATTAAGTGATGTGCTATCAGGTTGTGCCTACTTTGAAGTTGGTGACCTGAAAAAACCAACCAATTTGGTCACTGCAACTGGGACAAAACAAGAGACTAAGATCCCCAAAGACAAGGAAGCAAAGAGTATCTGAGCCCATAAAATGTGTTTGAGGACATTTGCCTCTTCACCTAGACCAGCTTCACATCACATCTCCATCAGCTCATGAGACTAAAGTGATGGAAGCCCATCCATCCACCTTGAAAGATCCGTCTTGAATTTGGGAATGTCCAGAGCCCACCACGCCACCAGAACTTTACCCAGAACAGGCCTGGGCCTGGGTCCTGGACAATTTTCTTAGGCTGAGCTATGACTTCTGCAAACCTGGACACTTGTGCTAGAAATGGAACTGCAGTGCCTGAAGGCTGCTGCTCCGTGCTTGTACCTGATATGTGGATGCTCTTGGATTTGGGAGGGTCCCAAAACACTGTCAAGACCCACAAGTCCAAGACCAACAGTCATCTCAAAGAGATGCCCATGCAACAGCCTGCACATCCCAGGAGATGCGGGCATCAGAGTTGATGCACAGACAGAAGCTCCTGACACTTCCCTGAGCCCAGTCTGAACCCACAAATGGCTGAAAACTCAGGCTTACCCCCCCCCCACCGCGGAACCCAGACTGAAGGCAATCCAGCTTTTCTCCAAGATCCTCACACACTTAAAAGGAGTCCTTAGACTGCCCTGCAGAGCAGCTCTGTTTGCTTCTTCCTGTCTGGAATGACAAACAGACTTTTCAGTGACAAATAACTCTCTGAATGGCATCAATAAAATGCTAAGGAGCTTGGCTTGTACATTAAAAAAAAAGTGTTTGCTATACAACAGCAATGGAAAGCTCTAAGAACAACCATGCCTGGCCTCCATATATAATTTGACAATTCCAGATTTCAAGGCATACACTGGAATAATAGATGAATTAGAGCGTATGATCTCATCATCTAATGAAATACCGCACCATCATAGCCACTACACCTATACCAAATACAGCAACAACAACCACTATCACCACTCTTAATATCCTTGTATAAATAATAAGATATGTTATATAACACTTCATGTCTATTACCTGAAATATATATTTATACTAATTTTCCATTTTTGCATAAATATTACTACTAGTGGCTTAAAACAACATTCATTTATTATCTCACAGTTCTGTAGGTGTCCAGTCCACCTGAGCTCAACTGGATCTTCTGTTCCAGATTTCACATTTAAGGTGGTAGCCAGGCCAGAATCTTATCTGGAGAGTCTAAGGAAGAATCCATTTTCCAACTTTTTCATGTTGCTGGAAGAATCCACTTTCTTGCTGTTATAACTGAGGCCTCCATCGTGTTGTTGGATTTTTGCCAGAGGTGGCTCTCAGCATTGAGGCTTCCTGCAGTCCCATGGTATGTGCCCTCTCAGATTTTGAATTTTCTTGACTTACAGCCTACTGTTCAGTATTTGTAATAAGATGTGGGTATATTCTTTCTGAGTGGTGTTTTTGATTTCTTGGAACATATTCATAGAAGTGGGCTCACTGGGTCAAATGGGACCTGGAGAATATTATGTTAATCTAAATAAGCCAATCTGGGAAAGACAAATATAACATGATCTCACTTATTTGTGGAATCTAATGAGCAAAATGAATTGACCAACAAAATAAGACCTGAAGCATGGAGGCATGAATACCTCGATGTGGGAGTTGGGGGCATGAGAAAAGTTAATACTAACTTTTAAATATCTCTTAATGCCTGTTCTATTTCATGCTCTCTCTAACTATTCTCCAAATGTCTTCTCTTTTCTATTTTTGATTTTGAAATGATTTTGGACACAGAATTGTTGCAAAATTATACAGAGAATCCCCATATTATACAGAGGGTTTCCATTCTCTTCACCCAGTATTTTTTCTTTCTTTTTTTAAATGTTAACACCTTGTACAACCATAGTAAATTTACAGAAATCAGTATGATACACTACTAACCATATTATATTTTAACCAGTAATGAAGAAACTTAAAGAATCATCACAACACTGTAATATAGGCATTATCATAATTTCACAGATAAAGGAACTTAAAAAAAAAAAAAAGAAAACACATTTATATCCTAA
>PVJC01010984.1:0-17333 GCA_004026665.1 Murina feae | reverse complement strand
CCGGCCTGTGCCCTCTCGCAATCTGGGACCCCTCAGGGGATGTTCACCTTCTGGTATGCCTGGCCAGCCTGGGTGAGGGGCTGATGGCTGTTTGAAGGCTGGCCAAGCCCCCCAGTGGGGACCCTCACCCCATGAGGATGTGGCCAGCCTGGGTGAGGGGCCTTGGGCCATTTTCAGGCTGCCCACAGCTCCCATTGACCCAACGTCCCAGCGAGGCTGGCTGGAATCAGGTTTATGGGGTTTATTTATCTTCTATAATTGAAACTTTGTTACCTTGATCGGAGGCCTAGTCAGGCAACGAAGCCTTCTGTTTGCTTCAGCTCCATGGCTTCTATAATTGCAACATTGTTGCCTTGAGTGGAGGCCATAGCCGGCCTAGGCGGGCATGTTTCCTCCATCACTGGTGCAATGGAAGCCTCCTGTTTGCTTTAGTTGGCTGCTGGCTGTCATCTTGGCTGAGTTAATTTGCATACAGTCGCTCTGATTGGCTGGTGGGCATGGCTTAAGTGTAACAGAGTGAGGACTAATTTGCATATTACTCTTTTATTAGATTAGACTAGAAACCTGGTGCATGAAATTTATGCACAGGGCAGGGGTAGGGGGGTTCCCTCAGCCCAGTCTGCATCCTCTCCAATCTGGGACTCCTCGGGGGATGTCTGACTGCTGGTTAAGGCCTACTACAGGGATCAGGCCTAAACTGGCAGTTGGACATCCCTCTCACAATCTGGGACTGCTGGCTCCCAACTGCTCATCTGCCTATCCGTCTGATTGCCCCTAACCACTTCTGCCTGCCAGCCTGATCACCCCCTAACCACTCCACTGCCAGCCTGGTCTATGTCTAACTCCCCTGCTGGCCCGATGGCCCCCAACTGCCTTCCCCTGCCAGCCCTGTTACCCCCAACTTCCCTCCCCTGCAGGTCCTGTTGCTCCTAACTGCCCTCTTCTGCTGACCTGATCCCCCTCAACTGTCCTCTCCTGCTGGCCTATTCAACCCTAACTGCCTTCCCCTGCTGGCCTGGTTCCCCCCCTAACTGCCCTCCCTCCCCGCTGACCCAATCGCCCCCAACTACCCTTCCCTGTAGGCCCGGTCACTCGCAACTACACTTCCCTGCTTGTCTAGGCACCCCCAACTGCCCTCTCTTGATGGCTTGGTTGCTCCCAACTGCCCTCCCCTGCTGGCCTGGTTGCCCACTGCTGCCCTCTCCTAATGGCCTGATCACCCACAATTGCCCTTCCCTGCTGGCCATCTTGTGACCACATGGGGGTGGCCATCTTTTGACCACATGAGGTGGTCATCTTGTGCAAGGATGTGATGGTCAATTTGCATATCACCTCTCTACTATATAGGATTATAAATTAGAACTAGAAGTTCCAGTTGCTTTCAAAAATATTTATCAATTTCTTTTAGTTAAGTATTTATTACAAAATGATATACTTTTTGTAAAAATTCATAAACTTGGTCTGTTGTTTCTTTATTCTTTACTGCCCAAGCAAAATTTCTTTTGTTTTGTGTAGTTATAGAATTGACAGTGGTTCATTCTGCTTAAAGTACTCTCATTTTTGTGAAGTTATATCTATTTTCAATCACACATGGTGAATATGATCCCTAAAGCTTTTGTGTGAGGAAATTGGGACCCATAAAAGTTACATAATGTTATAAAGGCCTCATAATAAGCAAAAAAAATGAATACAGGCCTGTAACATATACTTTCTGGTTCCAGTAAAATGTATTAACTACATCAATGTGTTGGGAAACAGCAGTCAATAAATGATTGTGAATGAATTAAACTTCATTTGTTAGCTAATTTTTTGACATTAATAAGGGATATATACCAAGATCTTTTTAAATTACAAAACTTATAAATTTCAATGACTATAATTTCCATGAAAAATACAGTATATAGAAAGAAAAATATAAGTGGTCACTTCAGACTATAAGAGATTTAATGTGTACAAGGCTAAAGTTATTTTTCTGCACTGTAATGAACATTTGATGCAATAGTTTCACAAACTGCTTTTTTTTTTCTTTATTCTGTACAGAATGTATGATGGATACTAGGTGACAGATTTAACCACTAAAAAAATTTGAAATTTTACCTCTTACTTAAAAAAACAAAACAACTTTCTATGTTTTGGTTTAGAGCCACAATTATTTGAGATCATTTTGCCTAACCTCTCCTTTTTTCTCTAGCACTGATATTTGGCTTTCTCTTCAAAAATATGTTGTCCTTCCCCTACATAAATGTAAGGGAGAAAAAAATAACTATTTAAAATCAACTACCTTCTAGAGAGAGTAGATCTTGTTAAAGTAATGTCTCTAGGCTATGGATGGCTCTTTTGTTCGAAGAACATTGAAAGGTTTTGTATATGAAGATAGGCCAAGAACAGAGCTTGGTTTTAAGATTAAGAGAAAACATTTGTCCAGTCTTTTGAGAAAGATAATTAAGAGGTGAAAGAAAGTAAAACCAGTATGTTTGTGAAAGGGCAGGATACCACATGGACTAGAGTGGTTTGTGAGAAATGTATCACTTAATGTCAGTGTCACACTGTCTTTTGATTCAGAGTAGAAATGTTGCTTATACACATTCAATTTCACGCTAAAATATTTTTAATGTCACTTGTCAGACATTTTGTACACATCCTACCCAAATTTCATCATATTTAGACCCATTAAAAATGTATCTTATTTTTAAGGTTACTTAAAATTACATTTATAGCCCTAGCTGGCTTGTCTCAGTGGATAGAGTGTTGGCCTGTGGATTGAAGCATCCCAGGTTTGATTCCAGCCAAGGGCACATACCTTGGTTGCAGGCATGATCCCCAGTAGGGGGCATGCAGGAGGCAGCCGATCAATGATTCTCTCTCATCATTGATGCTTCTCTCTCTCTCTCCTTCTCCCTTTGTTATAGTTATGATTTTATTAGTATGTAGTGACCCCTTATTTCAATATTAAATTGTAATCCTATGTGAGACCCACAAAACCTGAATGTACTTTCCCAAATGAGTGAACGCCCAGAACTTGGACTGTCGTGTTTACTCACCACATAAAAACCCCCAAACTTTTGACACTCAGTGTCTCCTGCCCGGAGAGAAGAGGACTCCAAGTCGCTCTGCGAGACAACACGGAGACGCTCAGCTGAGACCAAGCCTGAGCCGTGACTGCTCCCGTTGTTCACCTTCGTCCTTGTGGGTGTGCATCGCTGGGTGGCCGTGCTGATGCTAGGATCCACTAGGAACTAGTAATAAACCCCTGTGTGAAGGCATACGAATTTCTGTCTCTGTGTGTTGATATTTATGACTTTGCTCTGTTGCCTTAGGCCTTAAGGATCCGAGGGGGACGTTGTTATTACTGACTCTCAGACACCTGTGCTCGTCCCGACCAGGCTAAGGCAGAATAAGTAATTAATAGAATTTGTGGTCAACTGGGATACCCTTCCACTCTGAAATAAATAAAAATGTATTTAAGAAAACTTTAAAAATGCATTTATACTTTCTATAATGTTGGAAATTCCAAATAATTTAATTATAAATGAAATTCTGCTGGTTATAACTTTAAGTTCTTTATGGTGAGGGTCAATAAGGGCATTGAATCCTATCAAGGCCATTCTTCATGGGTTACTAAAATACCTAATAACCAAAATTGACTTCAAGTGCCTAATAACTTAGCCCCTGTTTTCACTCAATGTCATTATAATTTTATAAGAATGCCATGTGGAATATAATTGAAAGCAATCCTGAAAATTTTTATGGACCACATCTTTCCAAATTATACCATGAACCTGATCAGTCTGATATTACGTGGGGCTAATCTTTTCCTTTGGGATATATAGGCTCCAAATTTCCCCTCTGAAGAGCTATGGTCTCCTAATGATAATAGCTTGTGGTTTTTCTAGGATATTTGCCAATTCCTTAAGTAGGGAAGAGTGACAGTTACCAATGCTTTTTGATGCAAATCATTCAACTTCCTACTTAACATTTTTTATGCAGGCACCACATGAGACAAATACATAGCTCTCCTCCATATTTATTTGAGTAACATTTGAGCTCTGTTGACCTAATTAATATCATTAAGAACAGTTGTTCTCATTTTATATAATGTATTGCAGGCTACAAGTGAAATTCAAATGAATGGCCTCTTCCTACTCCATTTTTGGGATTAAATAATCAGCCTTAACCTGAAGTATTTCTAGGTCAATGTTATTCAGCAAATTTAATTAATGGATTTGGGCTAAAATTGCCCCCAATTGTGTTTAAAATAACCAAGCTTATGCACTTCTTGTTGCAGATGTAAGAAATGACTAAAGATCTAACTTTCAAAAATGATAAAAATACCCATTTGAGAATAAAACAATGACAGGTGTCTGTCTCACAGTTGCAGAAAGACCCAGAAAAACAAAGTGATGTTTTGAAGAAGTGGAGAAAACACTGTTTTAATTATGCCTGCGGACTCTGGGAAATAATTTCCAAATCAGAGTGAAGTAACACACAGGGACTTTGCTTTTTATAACCTTCTGGGGTCATTGTATTGCAAATATGCCCGCTTCCCTCTTCCAGGCCCCGGAGGAAGGCCCCTCTCAGGTGTCCCAAGGTTTCAGCGCAGGTTTAACAACCCACCCTTCCCCCAGGGCAGCGCATAAGGCCTCTGTAACAAGTTCTGCAAGTTCAGTTTCTGGGAAGGAGGCAATGATACAGCCGCAAGTCATTAAGAATGCACACTGAGCCTGCTGGCATAAATTCCAACTGCTAGCCCCACACCCCCACCCCAAATATCAGGGCTACATTTTAATTAGCCCTTTTTAGCCTTCTCATCACCTCAATTTAGAAGCTCATCTTCTTTTTGTTTCAAAAAGACAATTCCTCAACAATGTTTCTACCTCTGAATATACTCATCTACTGTCACAATGAGTAAGATTCCCATAAGGCCTCATAAAAGTAATTTTCTTCAAAGGGCAAAAAATACCACTTCACAATAACCTTCTTGTTGTGAAACAACTCCTGTGAGGGTATTCTAAAGGAATAATCAATAATCAAAGGAGCCCTAAGGAATTTTCCTATCCAATTTGTTAAATTGGAATAAAACAAAATAAAGTGCTTCATGTTTATCTGTAGCTTTAGTCTATGACATTCTTTCTGAAGAAATAAACGGGGAGAATTGGACTGCAATGTCAGCAATGATTTTCAGAAGGTTTCATTTCACATTCTATTCTGTTTGTCAAATAATAATTCTTCTCTGATATGGATAAGTAGGAATGTGATCTGATATATCCCTTCAAATTGTAGTTTAAATTATATTAAAACAGGAATTTTAGGGGAATATAGGCAGGCTTAGGAAATTTTTAGAATTGGGGTCCATGGAAAAACACAGGGCTATAGACTGGGATAAGGTACATTTCCATAACACAAGGAAGCCAGGTGTGGTTACATTTCCATAAGACAAGGAAGCAGCAACAGGTATATTTCCAAGTAAAACAAAAGAACTGGAAGTAGCCAAAAAAGGTCTATAATATAAAATAAAGAAGAAGAAAGAAAGCCCAGAAGAAATGAAAGGACTATGAGGGAGGAGGGCCTCAGGAGTCATTATAGTAACCAATTCGAAAGGGAATATTGACCAATCAGAGGGGATATCAGGACACAGGAACTCTTGCCTTTATAACCATGGAAACAGGAAGTGGGTTGGACCTTTGCCCCTTCCTCACATGGGAGTCCATTCTGTGGGACTCTTTCCCTCTCCCCACGTGGGAGTCTGTACTTGTTCTTCAATAAATCTCCACCTTTGCTATACTTCCTCTGTACATGGATTTGTTTTTCAACTGCAGTGGACAAAGAATCTGGGTTCCAGCCCAAAAATTCTGTTTCAATGTGTGTGACATTCGGGGGTATTTTTATATCAAAAGAGATTTGTGATTATGTACACTATTACTTGATCTTATAATAATAATAATTTATGTGGTATGAAAAGAATGCATACTTTGTATTTCCCCAGTAAAAGAAATGTCAATGCATTAAAAAAAAATAGAAATGTCAGGTCCTGGTGGATTTCTAGCTTCTGAGTCCCTTCTTTCCCCACAAAGGAGGAAGATTACATGGTCATGCTGGTCCTCACTGGTTGCAAGGTTAGGTCACTCTACCCTTATAGTCCCTCAAATTAGTCCCTCAAATCTGCTCAGCTATCTAAACTTCTACCTAGATTTATTCTTTTCTCCTTCTTTTTTTTTAATCCTCACCTGAGGATATTTTTTTATTGATTTTTTAGAGAGAGAGGGAAGCACAGAGAGAAACACATTGATTTAGTTGCCTCCAGCATAAGCCTTGACCATGACCTGACTAAGGAGGAACCTGCAACTGAGGTAAATGCCCTTGACCGGAATTGATCCTGGGACCCTTTGATTTGCAGGCTGACGCTCTATCCACTGAGCAAAACCAGCTACGGAGATTTCGTCTTCTCTATTGGCACTTCAGAATGAACTTCAGCTGAACCCAAGACCAGACAGCCCTGAAACCGGAACTTTTGAGGCATAGGAAAGCCACCCAAATCCTAAAGGTTAAAATTAACATTTCAGTCTTTGGAGCTGGACTGCATATTTGGTTACTGCTTAAAATAAAACATCAGTTCTCATTTCAGGGAACACAATACAGGCAGTCCTTGGGTTACATCGGACTCCACTTATGTTGTTTCGTGGTTACATCACCATCTCCCATTTATTTATATAAAAAAAAGTTAGGTCATTTCAACGTATGTACATATGTGCTTTATGTTTTTTATTATTTATTTGCCACAAGTAAAGGTCAGGAATTGTTATCTTTCTTTTAATTTTGTTTTACTGTTTCACTTCATTACTTCTGTATATGAGCTCCATGTGAGTAACATAGGTGCTTAGGGAGGTGAGTTCCAACTTACAGCAAAAATTGCATTACATCATGCTGTAGGAACAGATCTCCCACGTAACCCAAGGAACTACTGTAGTATCTTCTGGGGAGATTTAAAAAATACTGATGCATGGAATCTACACCATTGTAATTAAATTGGAATTCCTAAGGAAGCTGTGCTTTTAAAATTGTCTCAGTAGTTTTTTTTTAAATTGATTTCAGAGAAGAAGGGTGAGGGAGAGAGAGAAACATCAATGATGAGAGTTGCCTCCTGCATGCCCCACACTGGAGATTGAGCCCGCAACCTGGGCATGTGCCTTGATAGAGAGTTGAATTGTGACCTCCTGATTCATAGGTCCTGATGCTCAACCACTGAGTCATGCTGGCTGAGCTCAGTAGTTTTGTTTGTTTTTTTTAAATAATTCTTTATTGTTGAAAATATTACATATGTCCCCTTTTATCTGCTCTTGAGCCCCTCCAATCCGCCCCTGACACCCCTCCCCACCCCAGGCCTTTAGCACCCTATTTTCTGTGTCCATGGGTTATGGATACATGCATACAAGGTCTTTGGTTGATTATCTCCCACCCACCCATTCTTCCCTGTCTTCCCTCTGAGATTCCACACTTTGTTCCATGCTTCAAGCCTGGATCTACTCTATTCATCAGTTTATTTTGTTACTTAGATTCCACATATGAGTATGATCATGTGATACTTATCTTTCTCTGACTGACATATTTCACTTAGCATGATACTCTCCAGGTACTGCCATGCTGTCTCAAAGGGTAAAATATTCTTTTTTTATACTGCTGAATAGTATTCCATAGTTTAAATGTACCAGCTTTTTTATCCACTCATCTACTGATGGGCACTTGGGCTGTTTCCATATCTTAGCTATTATACTAATAAATTGTGCCGCTATGAACATAGGGGTGCACACATTCTTTCTGATTAGTGCTTTGGGTTTCTTAGGATATATTCCTAGAAGTAGGATCACTGAATCAAATGGCAGACCCATATATAATTTTTTGAGGAAACTCCATACTGTTTTACATAGTGGCTGCACCAGTCTGCATTCTCACCAGCAGTGTACTAAGGTTTCCTTTACTCCACATCCTCGCCAGCACTTGTCATTATTGATTTGTTGATGGTAGACATTCTGAGATGTGTGAGATGGTACCTAATTGTTATAGTTTTTAATGTGCAGCTAGAGCTAAGAACCACTGACTTAGAAGGACAGTGCTTGAACCTTTTTCTTGTTTCAGGTTTTCAAGTATATGAATGTATTCACTAAATATTTGTCTATTGTTTTGGCATTGTTTTAGATAAAGAGATAAAGCTAAGAACAAAATAATTCACTTTACTGCCCTCGTGGAGCATGAATTCTAATAGGGATCTTTTGTTCTGGTTTATGTCTGATGGAGGGCAACAGAACCAGTCAGTTATCCCAGAATTCTTTGAGATATACAGGAGAAAATAATAGCTCTCTCTAGGCTCCCCCACTCAACAGACTCTTCATCTGAACCCTGACATGAGCTAGAGTTGCTAAAGATGAAACTCCTCCCTACTAACCCTTCTCCACGAACTCTACTGTTCAAGGGTGGAGAAAATAGACATTAAACAATCACAAAAATTATTTTATAATTACATTTTTAGTGTGCTATAAAGAAAATTACAGTGTTAGGATAGCTTATTACAAGAGTGCCTTGCCTATACTTGAGGACAAGGAAAGGTTTATCAGTGGAAAATGACAGAACTCAGGACCTGATAAATGACTAGGAGTTTGGCAAGTAGAGGAGGGATGAAGGGTGGTGTCAAGACACAGAGAGGACTGAGGCCCATTATGAGGTCAAAAGAAACCATAATTGGGAATGCCCTTTCTGTGTGATAAGCAGAGTAAATCAGGTTTATGCATGGATAAATACTGCATCTGAAATCAATTAATGAGGGGCACTTTCTTTTTATCATATTGAAAGAATCTTATAAATTAATATGATAATGCCTGTGGATTGTAAATATCAGTAATTTGGGGATGCTGAAACACATGCCATCTGGAATGTTTAAAATACCACAGAATGCATTTTAGAAACAATCTGGTAAAATGCCTTGTCATAATGTGGGAGAATATTAAGCATGCTTCCTAGTGATTCACATAAATGCCAGCTTATCAATTGCTTTGGAGATGTATATACTTTACTCTCCTCTTTCTTGTGATACTCCTCACCCTGAATACCTTTCTTCTTCTCTTCTCTTCACTCTTTTATTAGTGAACAGCGTTGCTTTCTTCTTAAAGAATCTGTTATCTCACACTTTGGGCTCATGAATGACCTCCTTTGCTCTGACCTCTCTCTAAAGCTTATCAGGTTGGCATTACTAATTATCTTTGTTTTCCCTCCCTTTTCCAACCTAGTTGAGGTTTAATGGGACAGAGGCTAAGTGCTATATACTTGCTCTTAAGTCATCACATTCTATCCCTTCTCAATTACTGGTAGTGTCTATTATTCTCCTAGGTCCTTAAAACCAGGCTTCAAATATATAAATAGGAAGTCAGCAGTGATTAAAGTTAATATATCATACAGGGTGAGAAATATAGAAACAGAATAGGAAAGAGACTCTCAGAATCACTTAGCCTGATGCCCTCATGGTATGCCATCATGACTCACTCCTTCTTCCTCCCCTATTCTCTGACCTTACCTTAAGGAAGTTTTCTCTCTGAGCTTCCATAGCTTAGCATCCACTTCTCTGTACTGCGAATAAGACTATTCACATTTTTATCATTGCTGTTACCCATGGAATACGTTGAATGTAGGATCCATATCTTACTCATCAACGTGTTTGCTGTTGCCCAGCCAAGTGCATGAAATGTATGACAGGCCCAGTAAATAGTTTTGAATAGTTAAATGATGTTAAAATAAAGTGAATGGAACTTTATAAAGTATATAAAATTATAACATGAGCTTTCACACCTATGCACTGATCTGGTCCCATATGTGGTTTATACAGGAGCTTACTAGATGAGAGTCAGGGTCATATTATTCTAGAGGTCATTCTTTTGCATCACAAATTCTTCAGGTCACAGTGCAGATATCCATGGCCCCCTATATGCTCAAGGTGTCCTTGCCTATAGTGTCTCTTAGTGTAGTTAGTTACAGTGAATTGACAAGCAGCTTTTTTTTTTTTTTTTTAGTTTTAATTTACCAAGAATTAGGGGGTAAATCTGAATATATTTTGAGGGTTGTAAGAAGGCAGATGACTCAGTGTGAAGAAACTTGTTTGAGGAATTAGAAACACTTGAATGGTGACACATGTCACCATCCTGGAGGCCCGTACTTGGTAGATGATTTGATATAGTATGCAGGATAGAACTAAATTTAATAAGTTCCATAAACAAATTAAAAAAACACACAAGAGTGTCAATGTAGTACTAGATAGGGCACATGACCAAAATTTACACACACAGTTTGATATGACTTCACAGTAATTGATATCTGGCTTACGTACAGAACAAGTATTGGGGATTTTAATTTGAGACATGCTGACTCCTCATAGTCTTGCTTTGTAGAAATATCATCTAAGGAATAGAGAAAGAAAAGTAATTGCACAAATGTCTGAAAATCAGTTGGTCACACCATTTGGAAAGAATAGTATGGTCACTCCATATAGGAGTGGTGTGTGTCAGCTTTATATTTGTGAAAAATAAATACAGAAATAGTAATATATATTCCATGTAGGATAAAGTACATGTTGAAATGTTCAGATGCTCCCTAATACAAGGTACTGACACTAGACATAAATGTTGGACGTTGAGATAGAGTCTGAGAGTTTCATGAAGCATATGTTAGAGACAGTACTTCTCAAACCTTAGGAAATTCTATAATATTTGTGTTGTGTTCAGGGTTGGGTCAAAAGGAAGAAGAGAACTTAAGGGCCTGATTTTTACTTAGAAAACATTTTACATTGGGAATTGCCTACCTGAGGTAGCCTGCTTTTATTTTATTACACAAGGAAAGAGAAGGGAATAAGCAGGGGAGAAAATAAAGTTAGAGGGACATACATAAATTATATGTGCATTTTAAATACATTTAATATGACATTTACTATACACATTAGTATAAAGTAACATTTTATAGAATGCTATCTAATAAATAAATGAAAAAATAACATTAACAATTAGTATATCAATGTGCATTTACAAATAGATATTGCTAAAATGCTTGAAAAAAATGTAAGTCCATAAAGAAACTTTAACAAACACTACAAGATTTTTATATTAACAACTTATTTCACATAACTTTCATAGAGAACCAATGAAGAAATTTTCATTTAATTCATGTGGAATTACAAATTTGCACTGATGAATTCTTAATCTCTGATGTGCTCAATGATTCTCTTGAAGCAAGTATCATGAAGATTTTCTTACAATTTACATCAACATTTATCTCTGGTAATCCATAAATAAAAAAAATATTTTTTAAATTTAATACACACTATGTATCAGGTACTGTTCTGTGTGCTTTATAAAAATGAGTTCAATTATTATGGCAATGTTCTGAAGTGAATATTGCTATTACCCATGATTTACAGATGTGGATATTAAAGTTCAGACAAGTTTGAAGTAACTTTCTCAGAATCACAGATCTGGTAAATGGTAGAGCCAGGATCAAAATTCAGGCAATCTGGCTCTTGAGGTCTGACTCTCAACCACCATCAAAAATGTTTTATACTGTACTGAACTACCATCCTAAGTCAGAATGAAAAAGTGAAATTTTAAATCTCTACCCTACACTTCCTGCCTATGAGAGTTGGTGTGATATGACTAGCAACAACTTTTAACTATTTGACTTGATCAAATATTAATTCCTACCACCTAATCTCAATTTTTGTTTGCGGTGACTAGTTGCCATTAGGCAAAAATGTCAAAACTTTATATCCCTTTTATCAGTGAATGTGCGTATTTTTTTAAGATAAAGAAACCATTCACTGATATTGAGGAGGCTCATGACTGCAGGCTAATGGGTCAGCTCTCCAGGTCTTTGTATGTTGTTTCCTCTGTCCCATTTCTCTCTATATGCTTCTTGCTTGTCCTTCAGGTTTCATTCCATCAGTGACTTCCTCAGAGACCCCTTTCCTAAGTCCCTATCTAAAATCATCTTCCTCTCTATACTTCTCTCTCTCTCTCTCTCTCTCTCTCTCTCTCTCACACACACACACACACACACACACACACACACAAACACACACACAATCACTGGGGACCACAGCACCCTTTCTTCATAGCACTACTTACTATAGAAAATCATATTTGTTTTGTTCCTCTCTCAATATAAGCCCCATGGTGGCAGAGTCCTATCTGTTTTTAATCATCTCTATATACCACTGTCTATCTAAGCAATGGGCGGTAGTCAGTAAATATATAGTTGAATTTCACAAAGCAATGTTAGCATTTATTGGAAGCAATACAAGAGAGCGGGGAGAGAGGGAAGTGCTGTGGAATAGAGATGACTCTGTTGAATCAAGTATGCCTAAACATTCATCCTCTTCATGCATTCACACAAAAGCCCAAGAACATGGCATAAGCAGTTCAAATTACTTTTCATGGAAAGAAATACCCCTTGGTTGCTAAATGAGAAACCCTGAGGATTTACTAATCTCTAAAACACAAGACATCCCTTTGGCTAACATTTTCACTTTATTCTTAGCTTAAATAAGTTTCTGTTCAGTGGTCAATATTTCTTTTAATAATCCATGAAACAGTTACTACCTATCACAGTGTTGTAATGTATCCAACGAATCGCACAAGGATGCCTTAAGAAGTCGAATTAAGGAGTCACATTTATTGCAAATCTGGGACTACAAGGGTGCATTTTGCTCTCTCAAATCTCTTAGTGATTAGATGGCCACAACACCAGATTTATATAGGCAAATATCACAAAGGTATCAATTACATCTTTGGGTTTGGAATGAGGAACCTGGTTTGCACAAAGCAGTTACAGAAGTGAAATTGAGCCAATTAGTTATCTACAAAGATTAATTATGGTTTTGAGTCTTTGGACCACTGAGTTGACAGAAAAACATTATCTAGAGTCCTCGGGTCTTGGGACCACTGAGTCAACGGAAACACATTATCTAGAGCCATTGAGGCAATTTAGAGTAATTGTGCTTTCCTGGTCTTGGGACCACTGAGTCAACTGGAACTTATTATCTGTGGCCACTGAGGCAATTTAGGATAATTGTGTGGTCCTGGTTCCCAGGTACAGAAGAATATGCTTTCTAAAACCAGTATGACCACAACCAATGGGGTACTGAAATTACAATCAATAGGGTATTCAATTGAATACAGTTCAGAAAATCAAAATAACTTTTCTATTATTTTAGCAAGTAAATAATGACAAGCCAAGTCAGCAGGGTTAAAATATTAAACAGCAATTCCCACCAAGCATGGTTGCCACCATGCTTTAGCAGAAATCTAACCATTCTCTCCAGTCTGATGATTTCAGCTGACTCTTCTTTCTTACATCTCATTTTGAGTAATTCTACAATCAACATGGTGGCTTTTCTCTTGATTTTCCTGTTAGAGCTTTGAAAAGAGGAAGCAAGGATACAATGTAGTTACTCCCAGCCTCTGTGGGCCCAGTCCCTGCTTCTTTTAAATAAGGCTGCAGTGAACATAGGGAGCATATATTTTTTTGAATTAGTGTTTTGGTTTTTTTGTTAAATCCCCAAAAGTAGAATTGCAGGGTCCTAAGGCAGAACCACTTTTTCAATTTTTTGAAGTAACTCCATCCTGCTTTCCACAGTGACTGTGATAGAGATAGCAATAGAATTTGAGGAACCAGCTAGTATTATAAGAAATATTAATCATGCTCTATTAACTGTTATTGTTTTGTTCTGATTGATTAAAGAAGGCACATTCTAAACTGGCTGAGAATTGCACTTGGAACCTGGGAGCTCACCTGGAAATGGGGATAATCTTCCACATCCAGGAGCTGCCTATTATTATGGAAAGATTGAGAATCTGTTACAGAAACCAGAGGTGCCAGCCCTTTGAAAACTGCCAGCCCGCATTACTTGTAAACTACCCAATGGGCATACCCTTTTGCCTGCTTCCCCATATCATCTTTGTCCTTATACCCTATATAAACAGCTGGCTTATGGAGGGCTACAGAGCAGATTTTTATGGATGACCAACTGCTCTCTCATACTGCCAGCAGTATTGGAATAAATGCTCACATATGATTCAACCCTATTTCTGCTGAATTTGCTCAAGTAGTGACAGGCAACGCAGACCCATTGATTGCCAAGTTACAGCTGCACCAATTTGCATTTTCACCCACAGTTCATGGGAGTTCCCTTTTTTCCACATGCTGGCCAACACTTGTTTGCAGGATTTATTGATGACAGCCATTTTGACAGGTGTGAGGTGGCATGTCATTGTGGTTTTAACTTGCATTTCTCTGATGATTAGTGACATTGAGCATCTTTCCATGTCTATCACCAGGCCATGTTCTTTTTAGCCATTAGCCTTTTCTATGAACTCCCTTGCCTTTGTTACCTTTGCAATTCCAAGGCTTCTTTCAAAGGAACATTTCACAGTCAGCATCCATTTTCACTGTTTGCTCTAAATGTGATTTCAGTAAGTTCTTAACAATATGGTCCTCCTGAATTTCTCACAGTGTGGGATTGTTATCTCTGGCATTAACAGACTGTAACTCCCTTCATGTGCTCTCTTGGGGCTAGAAACTTTGAATGGACATTTTTTTTCAGACTTACTCTGCTCCGTAGAGATGGTCAAAATTGATTTCTTTCCCTTCCAGCAATCATTTACTATCTTTCTTCAAATATAATCAGTCTTCTCTACAAGAAAGTAAAAACAAAGTGGGGATTTGCATAACATTAACTTCACAGTTGCAAGTTTCCTCTCCTTCACAGTTCCTTTTCTAACAGGTCAGCCATCTTAAATGAAAGAAAGGAAAGAAAGTTGTTATGAGAAAGGGCTGCCTTGAGCAAGAAGAGAGCAGTGTATTTATGGGATAGAAGAGTATTTATATGAGAGTGATGACTAAGTATATCTAACTAGTGGAAGGAGAGAAAATATTTTTCGGGTTTTTTTTTTTTAATAAGGATATTGGAGACTCTATCAAAACCTAAATTTTTACCTTTCCTGTCATCAGGAAAGGCATATAAAGTAAAAACTACATAATATTTGTGACAATTGGTAATGGGAGAATGATTTTCAATATGTAAAGAAGCATTTATACTTCCAGGATAAAAATAAGGCCTGGTAAGCATCTTTGTCTGACCACATCAATTATTATTCCTACCAAAACCAACAACTGCTATGTTGTCTGTTAATATCACATAGATCATCATCAGGATGAACATATCCTAATATATAAAATCCCAGAGTCTGCAATAACGGAAGGCTCGGCCAACAGGAAGTCAGTCCTGCTGGTCAGTGCTGGGTTGCTGCGGACACCCCGCACTGACTGCTAAAGGGGCTGCAGATCAGGCCCAGAGAGAGACCCAAAGAGAGAGGCAGGGTCTGATCCACAGCCTCCGTGGCAGCAGTGGATCAGCTGTTGCCTCTCTCTTTCTCCAGGCTTCCCAGCAGCCACACCTCTGTTTCTCTCTGGGCCTCTGTGGGGGTGTGGCTTCTAATCAGTCACTCCTCTCTGATCAGTCCCGGAGATAGGCCTGGAGATGCTGGCTGGCATAGAAACTAACCAATCAGAACCAAATCTGAGTGAACTATGAGAAACCAATGGCTGCCTAGGAGATCGAGCTTTTGAGTCTGACAGGCATAGAAACCTACCAATCAGAACCTAATCTGGGTGAACTGCGAAGGCAGAAGCTAAGGTGTGGGCTGAGGAGGATTTTTAATGACATCAGCTGTTTGATGTATGGTATAAGAAAGCAGTTCAATTTTTTAATGACTGGTTTGGCAGTATAGTGCACGTGGTTGGCTATCAGCCCAGATATAGGGATTATGTATTTTTATATGACAAGAGCATGTTCTCCTGCTGAAAAAGGTCTTCACCCCCACCATTTAAGCAATCCTACCCTTTATAATCTATCTATACTAATAAAAGGGTAATATGCTAATTAAACTGGGTCAACTGGCCATCTTCCAGACGTCCGACTTCCTTCTGGACAAAGCCATGGTAGTGAGAGCCAAGGCAGAGGAAGTTAGGGGCAATAAGGCCAGCAGGGGAGGGCAGTTGGGGGCAAGATCAGGTCAACAAGGGAGGGCCATTGGGGGTGAGATCAGGCTGGCAGGGGAGGGCAGTTTAGGGCAACCAGGCCGGCAGGGGAGATCAGTTGGGGGTGAGATCAGGCTAGCAGGAGAGGGCAGTTAGGGGCAATCAGGCAAGCAGGCAGATTAGTGGTTAGGAGCCTGTGGTCCAAGATTGTGAAAGGGATGTCTGACTGCCGGTTTAGGCCTGACCCCTGTGGGATCGGGCCTAAACCAGAAGTTGAACATCATCCAAGAGGTCCCAGATTGGAGAGGGTGCAGGCTGAGCTGAGGGAACCCCTCTCATGCATAAATTTGTGCATGGGGGGAGGGACCACAGGAGGTTGCCCACTGGCCCCAAAGAGAGAGCTGGCCCTTGGCCCCCCTGGGAAAAGGACCATGTCTGCTGCCACCCACCCCAAGTTCCCCATACCATCCCAGGTCCAAGGGCCCCGGTGGGGTCGGGAGAGGAGGTAATGGTCACCTGGCTAGATGTGGAAGGAACTGATGCTGGATGCTAATGCTGCCATCAGTGCCCTGCCACTAAATGGTTCCCCAGCTCCCCTCTTCCTTCCCTTGCTGATGTGCAGCCATTGCGGTGAGCAGGTGGCTTCTGGGGAAGGGAGAGAATGGGAGCAAGACAAACCTTGGTGTCAAGGGCTGAGTTTCAATAGATTGCATTGAGGGAGCTGCTCTGCTACATATGAAACCCGCTCCTCTGTTAAGCATCTGCTCCCTGGTGGTCAGTGCACTTCATAGCAACTGGTTGGCTAACCATTCTGGTCATTCCAGTCATTTAGTCATAACAGTCACTCAGGCTTTTATATATATATACTAGAGGCCTGGTGCACAAAATTTGTGCACTTCATGTGTGTGGGGGGGTCCCTCAATCTGGCCTGTGCCCTCTCGCAGTCCTGGAGCCCTTGGGGGATGTCTGACTGCCAGCTTAGGCCCACTCCCCCAGGGATATCTTTAGCACTACTACAGAGGCAGGAGAGGCTCCCACCACGACCTCTGCGCTCACCAGCCATTAGTCCAGCTTCTGGCTGAGCAGCGCTCCCCCTGTGGGAGTGCACTGAGAACCAGGGGGCAGCTCCTATGTTGAGTGTCTGCCCTCTGGTGGCCAGTGTGTGTCATAGCAAAGGATAGTTCTGTTTGGTCGATTTGCATATTAGCCTTTTATTATATAGGACTAGAGGCCCGGTGCACAAATTTGTGCACAGTTGGGGGGGTCTC
>PVJC01010983.1:0-42751 GCA_004026665.1 Murina feae | reverse complement strand
CTTGGTGGGCTTCCCAGGCCCCTTGCAGGGCACCAGGAAGTGGGAAAGCAAGGTGGCGGGCTGGGGAGTGGGAAAGAGGCAGCGGGGCGGTCTCGACCTGCTTGGCAGCTGCCCAGGCCCTTTGCGGGGCATTGGGGAGCAGGAAAGCAAGGCTGCAGGGGCCAGGGGCCTGCTTGGCAACTCCCCAGACCCCTTGGCGGCACTGGGAAGTGGGAAAGGAAGGCAGCAGGGGACTAGTGAGTGGGAAAAAGTCAGTGGCCTGCTTGGCGGCTCCCCAGGTCCTTTGGGGGCCACTGGGGAGTGGGAAAGCAAGCTCTTGGGGGCTGGAGTCCTGCTTGGCAGCTCCCCAGACCCCTACCAGGGATCAGGGAGCAGGAAAAGGCTGGCCTGACCACGAGGCGGGGTTTTCCCTGCTTTCTGGTGGCTGGAGGAAGATGGGCAGTAGGCAAGCTTGGGAGGCAGGCCGCACCCAGCCCTGGTCACAGCTCAAAAAAGAGAACAACATGCAGGGGAGGGCAAAGTCTGAGAGATCATCATAGAGGGGGTGCCTGCTCCAAGCCTTGACGGTGTGCCTGGGGGCAGGCCCCCAGCAGGTAGACACACACAGAAGGACTGCTCCGAGCCTCAGATGCGGCTGGGGGCAGGTCCCCAGTGGCCACACACACACACACAGAAGGCGCCTGGCAGACTGGGGCCATCATAGGACATCCACTGAGGGGTTCCAGACTGTGAGAGGGCACAGGCCAGGCTGAGGGACTCCCTCCACCCCGAGTGCACAAATTTTTGTGCACCGGGCCCCTAGTATTGTAATAATTATGTGTGGGGTCAGGTGGGTACTGGAAATATCAGGGGGAACACTTTGTAAAGTATATGATTGTCTCACCACTGTGCAATACACCTGAAACTAAAATAAAATAATATTGAATGTCAACTGTAACTGAAAAAAAAAAAAAAAAAGAATATGTGGTCTGGTCTTTCAGACCACAGAAAGCACATATACACACTTTTAAGCTGTAAATTTTTTATCATATAAAAATTACTTTTCTACTGGTTTTGTAAGTACTTGTATTAATGTTTGAAAGAGTTATTAACATATGGACATGTTGGTACTTATCTGTTATGATCCAATAACAGAGAATGCTAAGCCACTGGTAGTTTCTAATAAACGCCAGGGAGTGATAAAATATAATAACAAGGCACTCAAATATGCAAAGGAGAAAACATATTTGATCGTTTTATACTATTTATAGTTGGAGAATTCAGATTTAGATCATCCAACTAGGTAGTGCTCCATTAAATGGCACGGCTGTAGGTGGGTTGAAAACAAGTATGAGAATCAAACAAAGCAAAACAAAAAGACTTTCTTGTATTGCTAATGTCCACATCCAATGCAAGAACAGATAAGAATTTGACATTTGAGGAAACATCGTTTTGTCAGGAGGATTCCCAAGGCGTCAATATAATATTGTAAAGGTTACATTCACCTCCACAGCAAGGGTGGGAGTTTATCTTGAAAACATAATAATAGGAAAAATTAAGAATGGATATTGTCTGACTAAAGAGTATAGAAGGAAATGAAATTGTTCCTTTAAAAACCCTACAGACAGCTTTTGGCGCATGGTTGCAGATCTCAGCGGTGCTGTGATCATTTGAATATATAAGGAACATATGAGGACATAAAGTGGCCATATCAAGACATACCTTCTGCATTTACATTTTTTCCATCTCAAGAGCTACTTATATCTGGAGTCTTTGTCACCGAGCTGAATGAAACCCTCTGGCATGTGAAGTCTCCTTTTTAAAATTGTATTATCCTTATTTCTATAGATTATTTTTTTTCTCCTGTTCTCAGCCAAGATGCTAATATTATTCAAGTGCTTCAAAGATGTATTGCTTGCACTTTGCAGACAATATCAGGTATCGCCTCTGGTTAAGCCTTTATGAAAAAAGCTGCTTTTCTATATCCGAGAAAACTTGTGTAGCAAGACAACAAAAGACTTTCACACTGCACTCTTAAATCTGAATGGACCTGCTGGATTGATAAGAATACTAACACCAGAATTAGCATATGGCTCAAGTTGGCCTTTCAGCAGCATCTCTGAGCTATATAAGTCACTTTCTCCCATTCATAGTTATTCTCAGATAAGGGAAAAGGAAAAAGGAACTCCACGGTAGATATTAATATTAACATCGGAGTTTTGTGAAAGAAAATGTAACTTTCTCTAGGAGGAGGAATGATGATAGGATTTCCATATGGAACTCGAAGAGAGACGCCAGACAGAAACCCAAGCGGCAAGGCTTTAACTTTTAAAAAGAAATCTGGACAAGTCTTCTGTGCTTAAATTATGACAAATATTGGGGTTATCTTTCAAAATTATCATTTTTAGACGTAGGTTATATAGAATCAGGTGCACAATTAACTGAAAGAGAAGTCAACACATTTCCAGATCCCTGGGGGAGAAAATATTTTTAGATTTCAAAATCCTATTAAATATAGTCTGAACCTCATTAAATACCAGTGATTATTAATCATACTCTTCAGACTGTAGAAAAAATTGTTTGTGGCATCATCCCATTTCCAGCCTTTTCTAGAAACCTTCTTTAGCTTCAGCCATTCTTATAGTCAAAATGGCCTATTTTGTCAGCTACATTATTCTAATAAGCTCATTTACATCAAAGTGCTAATGAGTAACAATGGTGTGATAGTTTACCCAGAGGAATGGTTTATTTAAACAAAGGGTAATTACAGAGAGAAATTTTAATCCACAGAAATCATTCTTAAAAGCTAAAATTTTAGATATTCTTGCCAGTGCACACATTACAGAAACAGGGCCTTCTACCATTAATTTCACAAAAGATATTATTTATTTGGCCCTCGCGTGGCCTGCTCCTCTAAGGTTGTGATTCTTCAGTTTTACCACACATTCGGAGCACCTGAAAGACGACTTAAAACACAGATTGCTTAGTGTTACCCCCATCGTCTCTGATTTCGTAGGTATGAGATGGGGCCAGAGAATTAGTATTTCTAATTATCTCTAATGCGCTGCTGGTGGGCACACTTCCAGAACCACTGAGCTGAGTTAATGATGCCCATGCTTATCTAAAATTACCTAAGGAGCTTTAAAAATACAGATGCCACCCACAGAGATCCCAATGGCATGTTGTCTGCCAGGTGACCTAGAATCAGCCTTTTTTTAAAGATCCTTGGTGAGTCTAATATGCAACAAACTTCTTTTGATCCACTACACAAAGTACTTTAATGATAATAATACTAATCCTATATAATAAAAGGCTAATATGCAAATTGACCAAAAGCAGAACAACTGGGAATGACTGGTCACTATGACACACACTGACCATCAGGAGGCAGATGCTCAATGCAGGAGCTGCCCCTGGTGGTCAGTGCACTCCCACAGGGGGAGCTCTGCTCAGCCACAAGCCAGGCTGCCAGCTGCCAGTATAGTGGTGGTGGTGGGAGTCTCTCCTGCCTCCTTAGCAGCACTAAGGATGTCCAACTTCAGCGTAGACCTGCTCCCAGCTGGCAAGTGATCATCCCCTGAGGGCTCCTGGGCTGCCAGACAGATGTCTGACTGCCAGCTTAGGCCCAATCACCTGGGGAGCAGGCCTAAGCCAGCAGGTGGACATCTCCCAAGGGGTCCCAAACTGCAAGAGGGCACAGGCCAGGCTGAGGGACCCTTCCCCCCCGCCCCCGCGAGTGCACAAATTTTTGTTCACCGGGCATCTAGTAATATATAATTAAACAATACTTATACTCCCAATTCTAACCTAACAATAGTCAATGTATGCTAGTTAAATACTAACCAAGACTCAGACCGATGGATTTTAAGAATCTTTTTTTTTCTACCCTACTATTACTTCAGCAGGTAATATTGGTCACATAGTAGGCTCTCCACTTAGCATCTTAATGAACAAGTATATGAAGGAATTGCAACCCAACAGAGTTCAGGGATCTCATTTCTATTTCCACACTGCCTACCACTCAGAAGGGCCTCAAAATAATAAGTATTGATCAAAGATCTCCTAAGATGAATGATATTCCCCCTTTACTCAAATTTCAAACTATATGACTCATTCTACATAAATATTAATTAGTATCTGTCATAAAGAAACAATATTTATCTCAATCCATTAAATTTCTCCAAAGGCCACCGTGAAATGTGACTATGTATCCAGCTTTGCATTTATGCTAAATTTTATTTATGAAAATGATTCAATAAATCATTTGGTATAATATTCTTCTTTGTACTAGACAAAAGACAGACAACATTTTTGCATTTTTAAAACCTGTTAAAACCCACAGAAGAATACATCCAGATTTTTGTAGTTCTTGAGATACCACTTCTTTCAGTGTGACAAAACCTAAAAATGGGACTGAAGAGAAAAATCATGCCAAATACACCTCTGACATCTAATTTTTAAAGTAATTAAGTTAGATGTAATACATTTACTCTTTCAACTCCAAGCATCCTCTATTAGAATATTGAAGATATCAGAAACATGATCCAGGCAAAATGAACAATAGCCAACAAACCCACAATTTTAGTTGCCAAACTCCAAAGTGCTCCCTAGTGATCCACTCCTCCTGTGGAATCTCCTCACCTTGACTATGGGCTAGACCTATCCTTTTACTCTAACAAGTAAAATATGCAAAAGAGATGAAACATTACTTTCAAGAACAGGTGACAAAAAGACCGTGACTTTTATTTGGGGCGCACACTCTGGCGCTCTCTCTCTCTTGAATCACCAATTGTCCTATTGTGGGCGCAGTCAGGTGGTACAGGTGAAGCTTACAGTGCCCACATGAGTGAGCTGGGAAATGATCTTCTGAAGGAGGCGTGCAGTAGCTATGAAAGTGATCTTGAAAGAGGATTCTACAGCCTGAGTTGAGCCCCGAGACAGCTTCAGAACCAGCCAACTTGATTGCAACTGCATGTGACACTCTGAACTAGAAGCACCTTGCTAAGGCACACTTAGATTCCTAATTCATGGACTCTGTGAAATAATAAATATCTGATGCTTTAAGCGGATAACTTTCGGAGTAATTTATAACTAGTACACGAATCGACTCTGAGAAACATGCCATTATTTAATTTCTGCCATCAGGCAGTTGCCTCCCTGGCATCTCCTTCTCTGAGGTAGTACAGCAGAATGGTTAGAGCACTGATTCTGAAACTCTGAGTGTGAAGCATCACTCTGACTCTTATTAGTAACAACATGTGACGATAGCATTTACCCATTGGCCCTGGAAGTAATTAAATTAGATCATAATTAAAATTTCCTCATTAATACTTAGTGTTTTGTGATTTAGCTGATTTTATTATCCCTTCTTTGCTTCCCTATACTTACATTCTCCATTTTAGTTCTCCTTTTCTCCACTTTGTTTCATGTCATTTTATCTCATTCTCCCGTCTTAAGCAGTATAGACAGAGTAGTTTGTTTAAAACATGCAGATTCTTAGTCTCCATCCCTAGGAATCTCTAGTTTGGAGACCAGAAATCTTAATTTTTAACCAACACTCCTAAATGACTTTTTATGAACATTTATACTCAAGAACAATTAGCTAAATAAAAAATATAGAAATTATGTTAGAAAGAAGGCTAAATATAAAGTACTAGAGACCCGGCACACAAATTCATGCATGGCTGGCCTGATGGGGGCTGATTGGGCCAGGCCAGTGCGGGGAGCAAATGTGAGAGGTGAAGCGGGTATGATTGGGCCCTGATCAGCCAGTTGGCTGCCACATTGGGCATCATAGTGACTGGTCATTCTGGTCATTCTGGTCATTCTGGTTGCTGGGTTTTTATGTATATAGACTAGAGGCCCGGTGCACAAAAATTTGTGCACTCAGGAGGGTCCCTTAGCCTGGCTTGTGCCCTCTTGCAGTCTGGGACCTCTTGGGGGATGTCCACCTGCTGACTTAGGCCCACTCCCCTAGGGCCTAAGCTGGCAGTTAGACATCCCTCTGGCAGCCTGGGAGCTCTCGGGGCGTGTCCACTTGCCAGCAGGGAACAGGCTTAATATGCAGTCAGATATCCTTAGCACTGTTGAGGAGGCAGGAGAGGCTCTTGCCACCACCTCTGTGCTGGCAACCATCAGCCTGGCTTGTGGCTGAGCAGAGTTCCCCCTGTGGGAGCGCACTGACCACCAGGGGCAAATCATGCATTGAGCATCTGCCCCCTGGTGGTCAGTGTGTGTCATAGAGACCAGTCATTCCCACTGGTTCTGCTGTTAGGGTCAATTTGCATATTACCCTTTTATTATATAGGATAGAGGCCTGCTGCATGGGTGGGGGCTGGCTGATTTGCCCTGAAGGGTGTCCCTGATCAGGGTGGGAGTCCCACTGGGGTGCCTGGCCAGTCTGGGTGAGGGGCTGATGGCTGTTTTCAGACTGCCCACACCCCTTTCAGGGTGGGTCCCTTCTGGGATGCCTGGCCAGCCTGGTGAGGGGCTGATGGTTATTTTCAGGCTGGCCACGGCCCCCAGAAACCTAAGCTCTCAGCAAGGCTGGCTGGAAGCAGGTATTTGAGATTTATTTGTCTTCTATAATTGAAACTTTGTTGCCTTGAGTGGAGGCCACAGCTGGCCAGGGTAGGCGGGAAGCTTGGCTTCTTCCATTGCCGGGCAACCAAGCCTCCTGCTTGCTCCAGCTTTGTGGCTGCTGGCTGCCATCTTGGTTGGGTTAATTTGCGTATAGTTGCTCTGATTGGCTGGTGGGAGTGGCTTGGGGCCTAGCAGAGTGACACTAATTTGCATGTTTCTCTTTTATTAGATTAGATGGGCAAACAACACTAGGTTAATCAGTTTGGGGGCTATTTTTCTTGCCAGTGGTAGAAAAGCCAGAAAGTAAATTTTACTTTGAACTTGCTTTAGGTAAGTTAATTATAGAGGGATTTACCGGTATTTCTCAGAATGGATTTAGAATCAGTGCGGAACATTTTTATTATCTTGATTTAAGAAAGGATTTAATTTAAACCAACCTAATTTAAACCAGCTAGTCAATTTAATCAAATTTTAACCAAAAAAGGTATTTAATTATTTGATATTACCTCTATCTGTTGTTCACAAATTTAAAACAGATGAAGAACTTTTTGTGCAAGATATAAAATGTAAATTTAAAAATAATTATTTTGGAATAATTTCATATCACAAAACTGAAAATCAGTTTGTTTGCTATTGATAGATAAATATGATACTCTGTGAGATCAATCATCTCCATTACAAATATATATATTATTTTTCATATTTAATATATAAATTAATTTTCATATTTTAATATGAAATGCAAATTATTTGCATTTTGGATAGTTTCATCAATAAAGAGCAGATATCAACATATTTTTTAGAATAAGCCTTCAGGTTGAATTTAAACTTTTCTAGAGACACATGTTCTGTGCTCAGTTTAGATGTTACATAAATGAAATCTGCACAGGAGAACAGGGAAAATTAAAAAAATATTTTTACCCTGTTAATTGCCTTCATTGTATCTCTTTTGTTTATTCTCTAATTAGAAAAAGAAAACTATATTTTACTTGCTCAAAACTCAATCTAGTATTTATTTAAGCAATGTTTTCTATACTTCGCTAAATATAAGGGTCATAAGAGAATGTCTTAACACATACTAATGCTCAGCCTCCACCATAGACTAATTTGAGAGGTAGAGCTGGACTATGATGTGTTGTAGAAGCTCACTGGGTAATTCTAATGTCTGGCTGAGGTTAAGACACCTGGTTTATAGGAGAAAGACAATAGTTATACATATACAGGAGACTGTTGTTACTAGCTTGGCTTTGTCCATACATAGCTTCTATTAATGCAATTCAGCTGTGTAGGTGACTCATATTGCTCATTGGTACTGTGAGGAGTGTGTGTGTGTGTGTGTCATGTACTTGCGCATGCACATGCACTCACACACATGCACATGTTTTGGGCTTTGTTTGTTTATTTATTTGTTTTTACCATTAGCAATAAACATTTCTGTCTGTTTCACTTTGACTAGATGCTGCAAAGTCAAATTTTCCTTTACATGTCCAAATTGTCCCCACCACCAATGTTAGTGAGAAAAAAGCTGAAGATAGCCCCTGACTTGTTAGGCATCATAAATTCATCTTACATGTTTCTTTAAAAAATATCTTCAACTTGAAGGCATGGAACACTTCCAATAAAAATTAAAATATAGACCATTTCCAGGCTAGCATACCTTGGTTTTAATATATGAAATCAAGATTATTTTTTTCTTATATATTTTTACTGATTTCAGAGAGGAAGGGAGAGGGAGAGAGAGATAGAAACATCAATGATGAGAGAGAATCACTGCATGCCCCACACTGGGGATGAAGCCTGCAACCCAGGCATGTGCCCTGACCAGGAATCAAACCATGACCTCCTGGTTCATACGTCAATGCTCAATCACTGAGTCATGCCAGCTGAGCAAGATTATTTTTAAAAATAATATACAAAGACTATTTAATAATAAAACCATGAGCATTTACTCAATATACATAAAGTACAAAATTCAAGTTGAAATATATTCATGATATAATCCTGGGTTTATTGGGAAAAGTGAGCATCCATATATACGCAAAAAAAGACAAAAGAGATAAAATAAAGTTAATGTTGCCTACTTCTAGGTGATGAGTGTAAGTGATCTTTTTTATATACTTTCCAAATTTTTCCCCAATGAATATTGCATTAATGAGGAAGCTAGACTACTTCTAAACTGGCTTTAAAATAATTGTGATTTATAAAAAAGTTTATATTAAGTTTATTTTTTAAAAATACACTGTTACTTTATTTTTTTAAATAATATAAAACTCACTATACCCATACTTTTATAACTGTTGAATTCTTAAATTCAAGAAGGAATGATTTTGCCTATTTTTACCATGGGAGAAATGATCTAAGTTGAGTTGATTTGGCTTACACATCTTACTTAGTTGGATTCACACATTTGCAGAACCCAGGAAGGCAAATATGTTCAAGAAGACACAGGAAAACATCCACATGCCAACTTTTATTCCGTTGACTCATTTTCCAATTTTTTTCATCTCTTTTTCTTCTGTGCTTTTCTTTGATTTTTAATAGATGGTTAAGAAAACAACAACAATAAAAAAAAACAACTATGGAATGTCTCTAAATGCCATTGAATAAGGGTCTGCAACATATTAAGCTGCCAAGCTATTTGAAATAAAGGGTGTAGAGCCCTGTTTTCAGAGCTGTAAGCCAGAAAAGAATGAGTCAATTGTATCTCTAATGATTCCTCTGTTTTTATAGAGCAATGGAAAAGATTTGTTGTCTAATAATTATCTGTAATTTAGGACCTCATAATTCATAATATGAAATATAAGTAGTATTTGGAACAAAAATAGGGCAAGTGATTTGATTTTTTTTAATATATATATTATTGATTTCAGAGAGGAAGGGTGAGAGAGAGTTAGAAACATCAATGTTAAAAGAGAATCATTAATTGACTGCCTCCTGCACACCCCCTACTGGAGATCGAGCCTACAACTTGAGTATGTGCCCTTGACCAGGATCAGATCAGGGAACCTTTGGTCCGCAGGCCAATGCCCTACCCAATGATCCAACCCAGCTAGGGCAGGTGATTTGATTTTTGAGAAAGACCTTTGGGTTAATAACAAAGGAAGTGAAGGTGAGAGACAGGGCTAAAACTGATGCACATGAAGTGGGAGGAATAAGTGGATGCTGGACACTTCATCAGAGATTCTATACGGTTCTGAGAGGACAGAAACTTTCTCTCCTAAGTGTCTCTTTTTCTAATTGTGCTTATACAAGTCGGTGAATGACGATGCTCAGAGCCATTTCCCTTCATTCTTCTGTATAGAAGGCATCCTATATAATAAGAGAGGAATGTGCTAATTAGCCATTATGCCCTGAGGTGTAATGATCAAGTGTGTCATGACCAGATCACAGATCAGCAGGAAGGTGGGCCAATGAGGTACAAGCAGGCTGCAGAGAGCTACAGGAAGGGGCAGGGCAGCAAGCTATGAGAGGGGGATAGGAAGGGAGGAGGGCGGGGGGAGCTACAGGAGGGCAGCAGCAACCTACTGGCATACAGATTTGTGTGCAGGGCTGCTAGTTTATATATAATTTTAAAAACCAAATTGCTCAGAGATCCTGCTCTTAATAATAGTGGATTAGCAAAAATTTATTTAGAAAGACTTTTGAATGGTATGTAATCAGGCAATAATACAGGGTGCTCCAAAAGTATGTTTATAGCTATGAGTATGTACAACAGTTTATTCTTGTATTATTATTTATTAACTAAAGGCCTGGTGCATGAAATTCATGCACAGGGTGTGTGTGCGGGGGGTGTCCCTCAGCCCAGCCTGAACCCTCTCCACCCTAGAGGGATGTCCGACTTCCCATTTAAATGAGCAGTTGGACATCCATCTCACAATCCAGGACTGCTGGCTCCCAACCACTCATCTGCCTGCCAGACTGATTGCCCCTAACCACTTTTGCCTGCCAGCCTGATCATCCCCTAACCACTCCCCTGCCAGCCTGATTGACGCCTAATTGCCCTCCCTTGTCTGCCTGGTAATCCCTAACTACCCTCCCCTGCAGGCCTGGTCACTCCCAACTGTCCTCACCTGCCGGCCATCTTGTGGTGGCCATCTTTGACCACCTGGGGGGGGCCATCTTGTGATGGTCAATTTGCATATTACCTCTTTGTTATATAGGATTTTCCATGCAAACAACTGTAAACCTGCTTTTGCCCCACTCTGTATTATGTGAACTAACAGCAGTGGAATACAAACTTGCAAATAAAGTGAGATAGCAGCTATTTAAAAATAAACACATATGTCTAGAAAAACAGATTGAAAATAAATATACCAAAATTAATAGTCATTAATAGTTGTGTCTGCAAGGAAGAATTAAGTGGTTTTTAAGTTACTTTGCATTCTTTTCTATTTTCTAAAATGCTTATTTCAAAAAGGAACTAGCTTTTTTATTAAAATATAGTAATATCAAAATTATATAGTTATTTATGTAAAATAAAACTAAAATACATTGAAATGAAAAAAATTAAGCTAACAGCTCAAGAACAAACATTAAAAAAAAAGACTTATTTAGACATGCTGAAATCCAAGCTTAAGAATTAATACTATTTAAAAACAAATGGAACAGTAAGTGGGGAATACTAGAATTTAATGGAGATACCTTAATAATTACCTTTTTAGACACACTATTAGTCACATGATATGAGGGGAAAAAATAGTTTGTGAGATCACAATATGAACATATAGAAAATAAGAAATTACAATCTACAGGTTATACTTCTCAAAAAGTAAATAAAAACATACTTTAAACTGATTGGTGATCATTCCAGAATAGTGGTCCTGACTAATACACCAAGACAGTCAAATATAGCATTTTAAGATGAAAAACTGAATTAGGTACTAAAAGACATTCAGACTGAGAGGTGTGGCTTGCATTAGTCCCACCTCCCTATATTCTCAGACAAACCTCCACTGAACCACTTCCTCATGGGGCAGCCTATTAAGTCGGTGTTTTTCTACATTCACATGGTCCCGAAGGACTTCTCTCTAGTTATACAACAAGAAGCTATATGAATTTATCCAAAGATCTAAGCTACAAAGCAAGTCTTCAACTATTCGATGACAGTTATTGTGATTTCAGCCAGACTAATCCTTTTCAGGCTTCTTTTTGTTTTTCTTTTCAATGCTCTGGCTTGCTGATTTAGTCCTTAAAATTGGGCACTGAAAACCAAAGATTACTTCAGATTTTGTCTAAGAGAAAGGGAACTTTCACAGAAATGTATCCTAGATTCCCACAAACCACAAGTCACAAATTTTACCATAATGGTTATTGTAATAAAAGTCTCAATGCATTGTTGGATATGCATGCGCACGCATGTACATACACACACAGTGGAAAAAAAGGAGAGTTAGGTAGGTTGCAAGAAAAAGTATTTATCACTCTGATGACGGGAGAATATGTTTGAGTGGTGGCAAGAGGCAGGACGATATATTGGAAAACTGTTGCAATCATCTCTGTGAAAATGCTGATCTTCTCATCTAACCTGCTGAACTTGTAGAGAAAGGTCATAATTGAGATGCAGAACATTGAATTAGAGTCAAACGTGATGTCGCCAGTGGAGGCAGCTAGCATTATGTCATGCTCCATCTCGCTTTCTTCCCCCAGGTAGGCCTCGCAATTTGTATTTAAGGTTGCGAGCCTGAGGTAAACAGCTTACACAGCACATTTTACTAGTAAAGAAGAAGCCATTTTATCAATCTACTTGTAATTAATACATTAGTCAGTGTTAGAGAGCATTCTATTGAAAGCAAACTATTGAGAGAAAATGAATATTTACACAAAATTATAAACAGTATCTTTAAAGGAAAACAAACTCATTTTAACTTGAATAGTCAATTAAAACCCTCAAGTTTAAGTGGAAATTGAAATAGGTGATGCCATTTGTCAAATGAGAAAATCCACACTACCACATGTTGATATTCAGTGAGCAGTTGGATATATGGGCCATGGCTTGGGAGGGAAATCTTGACTAGAATTTCACTCACGGTTCCTAAAATTATATAAGTGGGCGGTTGAAGACAAGTGATTTTGAAAGATCTAAAGATAGAAGGCGTTCTATGGCCTGAAGGCTTTGATGCCTTCCCATCTGTTTTCTCATTGGCATTATTGGCATCTGAGTGTCCTACTTCCACTGCCTTGGCGCATCCATTCTGGAGCATACCTATCCTAATAAAAGCTTTCCTCACATCTCAGTATCCTCACATTTACCTTCATTGTCTATTTTAATTTTAAAATTAACTTGGTCACGTGTGTTCGAACTTCATTCGCTGCCATACCATAAACTTCCTAAGACCCAAAGTTAAGAATTCAGAAAGAGTTTATATCTTCTTGTTACATCTCTGACTAGAAAACCAAAATTTTTTCCCATGGCTCACAGTCATGTGATCAACTCCAAGAATGACCAGCCTTAAACAAGTGTTCCCTCTCCAACATCTAGTGATGTCTAGGGTTACAAGTCGAGTGGGCAGTGGTTCAATGCATGGGCTAGGGAGCTACACTGTTTGGGTTTAAATCCCAGCTCTGCCACCTTCAAGCTTTATATACGTGGGCAAGTGACTTTCTCTGACTCAACACCCCCATCTCTAAAGAGGAGATAATAGTATTCACTTCTCACGCTGTCATTAGGACACATGGAAAGCGCCAAAATAGTGTCTGGCTTGTGGTGGGTCACATAATTGTCAGCTATTATTTTTATTATTTGTTGTTATTAGCATTATTTTACCTATCCATCTGCTGCCTTTCCTATACGATTCTTGATATCTGGCAAGACATTTTCAAAACAAAAGAAAAATATATACTTTACCAATATTGTCAGTTTCCTATAACCAGAAAAAAAGGAACATGGGTGAACAATTTCTATTTGATCCTTGCCCGGAGAAAATATGCTAAACGTTCATTCTATTATGACGCCTCTACATTTGTAATATCAATCAATAATTTAAAGATACCTATGAATATTTTATGGGTTGTAGCTTTGGTCAATCACTCATTATTCCCAGTTATGTATAACTTCAATAAATATTTAATATCTCTAACCAAAAATAATCAGAGTCGGGAGGAAAATAGAATGGGCAAGCAGAAGAACAGTTTATTTTGAAGCAGAAAGCTCTCTGTGTATCAGCAGAACTGACCATTAAATATAAAACTCTATCGGCTTTAAACTGAAAGAGCAGCACCGAGACGCGGTTCCCTCAGCATTGTACGGCCAGGCACTCACTGGTGATGGTGCTCACTTGCTCAGAAGCCACCGCTGCTCTGGACGCACAGCGACCGTTTCCTCTTTCAAGCCCATGTGTGAGACTCTGGGAGCTTGTCCTCAACCCTACATGATTGTTTCTGTGCCTTGAAGACTTGTCTGCTTTATAAGGATATTTTTGTTGCAAGTAACAGAAACTATAGCTTATACCTGCTTCTGTTCTTGTTACTGGAACATTTTAGAGGGTGAATTGACGTCAGGTATATTCCATCAAACCGTACGCTCCATTTCTCTTCATTCTCTCTGCTCCGGCTTCTCGTATGTACATTTCATTCCCAGCCTGGTATCTATCCTATAGCAAATTGGCAGAGACTGGATGGCCCACCAGCCACATCCTAGAAGACAGGTAGCTTCTCATGCCCAATCACAGACCACAAGCTCTGGGAGTCCCTTAGCTAGGACCAGCTTCGGTCACAGTCACATCCCTGATCAACTGCTCTGCAAGAGGGACGTGATTTTGCTGAGTCTTTGTGGCTACTACACAGTAGGGCAAAGCAAAATGGGTGATAAGGAAGCAATAAAATCATTTGTTTAATGCTTTCGTGTGTGTGTTTTAAGTGAATGATGCCATTTCCACAGTTTGAGTTTACACTTCTGTGCTTGATGTTCTAAACACATATTCTAAGTCTATTGTGATTTCATATTTTAACCAATTACTGTAAATTATACTATTCCCCCCCCCAAAAAAAAATATTTTCTGTTTTCTCCCATGATTAACGGGATGAATCACTGCAACAGTACTATCCTTAGCCACAGTTATGGAGTCAGGTCTGAGACTCCCATTCCTACCAAAAGCACCATTTCCTTATGTTTCATGCAGCTAAACCACCATCCAAAGGATAAACATAGGGGCATTGTTTGAACAAATGCCCTTAAGGCTCCAGATGAGTCAAATGTCCAAATTGACTATAAGCTACATCAGCAGAAGTTTCACACCTAGTACTACAAGGACTAGTACTTGTTCAGATCATGGAAAGCATTGGTTAAAGTGCTATATTAACAAAAAATTTAAGATAAAACATTTTAACTTGATATTTATTTAACTTAATGTTATTTAATTATTAAGGTATTTAGAAGAAGAGATACACTTCTCCAGGAATTTCCTGTCAACATGTTATCTGAATATTCTTGGTTCATTTAGCTGTAAATCAATATAATACACTAGAGGCCTAATGCATGGAATTTTTGCATTTGGGGGGGGGGGAATCCCCTCAGCCTGATCCCTGCACATTTGGACCTAAACTGACAGTCGGACATTCCTCTCCCAGTCCAGGACTGCTGACTCCTAACCACTCGCCTGCCTGCCTGCCTGATCACCCCTAACCACTCTGCTTGCCTGCATGATTACCCCTAACTGCTCTGCATCCCTGCCTGATTGCCCCTAACCACCTCTGCCTCAACCCTCACTGTGACAGCTTCATCCGGAAGGACTTCCAGAAGGTCATTTGGCTTTCCAGTCTAATTAGCATATTACGCTTTTATTATTATAGACTAGGGGCCCGGTGCACAAAAATTTGTGCACTCGGCAAGGGGAAGAAGGGGTCCTTCATCCTGGCCTGTGCCCTCTCACAGTCTGGGACCCCTGGGTAGGATGTCCACCTGCTGGCATGCATGGCCAGCCTGGGTGAGGGGCTGAGGACTGTTTTCAGGCTGGCCACAGGCCCCTCAGGGTTCGTGCACTGGGGGGTGGGATGGCTGGAGAGTGCAGGTGTGGACATTTCCAGCTGGATGGCCTACCATTGCACATACCTGGTGGGCCTCCACTACTGAGGGGACACACCTGGTGCAGAGCTGCGTAGCAGGCCAGGGGGTGGACGCTGGTGCATGGTCCCTTTGGGGGGCCTCGCTGCTGAGCGGACACACACCGGGAGTGGAGCCAGGCACACACTCGCACACACCCCACGGAGGCCTCCGGGGTGGAGCCAGGTGGCTGAACCTGTGGCAGACACTCTGGCAGGGGTGGAGGATGCTCAGGCATGACCCCGAGGGTGTACCCCATTTAAGCCCCCGCCACTAAGCCTCTGAGGTCGTGTGGGCCCAATTGCTCTATTCCCAGGCCTGACAGGGCCTGGCCTGGCTGCCAACTCCGGCCTTGCGGCTGCTCACCACCTTCTGGAACCACCGCAGGCACCATTGCTCTATTGCCAGCCCCAGCCTCAGTGCGGGGCAGGCTCCCACGCCGCCCAGAACCAACCACTGGCACGATCTCTCTATTTCCAGCCCCATCTCTCTATTGCCAACCCTGGCCACAGAACCAGGAACCTGGGCAGCCCCTCGGCCCTACAGCCGCCCGCCACTGCCCGGAACCGTCCGCCGGAGCCCACCAGGGCGGAAGCCAGGCCTCCGCCCTGGCGTGCCCCAGCGCGATCGCTCCATTGCTGCCCCAGCCTCCGCCATCTTGGCTGGGCTAATTTGCATACCATTGTTCTGATTGGCTGTTGGCGTCCCGAAGAAACGGTCAATTTTAATATTTCGCTTTTATTAGTTTAGATAATTATGTCTATGGCTTGTTTTAGTAATGCATGAACAATTTTTGGTTTAGGATTCAATTTTATAACTTCTTCATATTTAACTTTATTTTCTGATAGTACATGTAAGAATTCTGCATTTTCAATCATTTAATTTGACAGGATACTTACCACAAACTTTTTGTTATGTACTATCTTCCAGTTAATCTTTACACTCTTTAACTGGCCCAAATCAGCTGGGACTTTATAGTCTTAATAACTTCTTGTATATTGGGTTTTATCATAGCACTATAACTCTCAGGTGATATTTTTCACCTATGTTTATCAAAAGCTGATTAGGAATCTATATACATTGTAAAGATCTTTGTTTACTGAATGTTAATTTCATAAGACATACTCTTATATTTTATTTTTTCCAAAAGAGGAAAATTTTTACATCCTTTTAAAAAATATTTTAGAAGTATACTAGTAGACTGAATCAAAAATACAAACTTGAAGAGAAAAAATAAAAATCTTTATGGTGCCTTAAAAGTTTTTCACATTCAGTAGTGAAAGTGTGTAATCTAAAAATAGTTTGGCTTTTCATGTAACTATTTTTTTTTTCACATATTTCTTGGAATAATTCACCATTCATCTATGTTGATTCTTGTGAAGTGCACTCAAGTAGTAAAGATGGAAGATTTATGCTTTTAACATTCTAGGAGTTGCCAATTGTTAAAAATTGCAATTCTAGATATAAGCTGGATTGCTGCGCTGTGAGTGATTTCTTGGGTTTCTTCTTTGAATTTCTGACTCTAGATGCTACATGTCCCAATTTTTATGCCACTACTTTTGTAAGTAAATGTGACATATTCTCATTTAGACCTGTTTCTCTAATTTTGTAAAGTTTCTCCATAATCCAATTTTCTCCGCTGATAAATGACTTCAACTCTTTTCTCTAAGTCTCTGAGCAGCATGCGTATTAGCAAGTAATTTGCCCTAGCTGGGGTTCAATATGTGGATCCCATGAAATTTTTTTCCAACACGTACACCAAAGTCAGTTTTTTTTAAAACTTTGGGCTATCCATATTTTTGATGCAATAGTAGAACCTTCTTAAGTATGGTTTTTAAATCTCCACATTGTCTCTCTTGCCTAAGAAACATTCACAATGGATCAGCTATAATTTATGATTCAAATATGTATTTTTTAAAACAGGACTTTAGACACTTGTGGAGAAAAATAACCTGTACACAAAATTATAGATTGTTATTCATTTTTATAATGTTCTAGCTTACATATATTTCATAAATATTTTTTTAGCAAATTGGTTTTACCATTTCTTTATAAAGTTTTTATGCCAACAACTCTTTTTTCCCACTCATACATTGTTTTTAATATTAATTAAACCAAATTATTAAAATAGCATGTGTAAGATTGTTGTGCTAGGCAAACTCTCAGCTACTATCTGATCCCCATCCCCTGATATTCAGTGTTCTGCGATCTTCCCCTTGAATGTGATCTATCTAATGACTTGCTTCTAATCAATATAAGATGGCAAACAAGATCGGCTGTCACTTCTGTGCCTAACCTATAAAACAATTGTGACTTCTGTCTTGCCACCTGACTCTTGTCTTCTTGGCTTACATGCTTTGATGAAAGAAGCTGCCATGTTTGAGAAACCAATGACTTAAGGGCAGCAACCAACCAATTGCCAGCTAGGAACTGAGGCCTTCATCTCAACAACTCCCACAGAAGTGAATTCTTCCAAAACCACGAGTCTGAAGCGCAGCCATCACATGAGACTGCAACCCTGGCAAACACCTTCGTTGTAGCATATGAGCACCCATGAAAGAGAAGCTAGGCTGAGCTGTGCCCAGACCCCGAACCCATGGACTCTATGTAACAAAAATAGGTTGTTTTAGGTCATTAAGTTTGTGGTGGTTTATTATACACAACAAAAATCTAATATACTTGCCATAAATAAGTTTGAGAGAAACTGAAGCTACTTCTAGGTAAGCACAAATAATAAGGGCAAAGTCACCAGATATACTAGGGAATACGCCAGTATCGTGTAACTTTCAAGGGCTCCCATCAGTCATCTTTACATAAGGATTGGACTGCATGGATTCTGGGAAGTCAGTGGAATGTTGAAAGTTTCCAAGTTTTATAGGTTGGGTTCATTCGTTCTGTTGTGAGCACCTATTAAATTGGCATAATCCTAGAAATTGGAGCTCACATTCTTGTGAGAGTACAGTAAAATGTAAACAAATTCACTAAAATGGATTTCAGAATGTAAGTTCCACGAACGCAGGAATTTATCTCTTTTCACTGCTGCAGCGCCCTCTGACTTTTCAATAGTGCTTGACCCAATGTAGGTATTCAAAGGGTATTTGCTGAATAAATAAGAAGTAGTTAATGAAGTGAAGAAAAACAAGACAATCTAATGTAACCGAGCAACTAGAATTGTGACTTTAGATGGAATTTAGTAGTGGCCATACAGAGAAGCCGATGTTTGAGTTGAGACCTGAACAATGATTAGCCAGCCTTTTGGAGATTTAGGGAAAGAGCGTTTAGAAGAACGAAAGCGACAAGGGCAAAGACGTGGAGGATTAAGGGTGCAGCCCGCGGCTGGGAACAAGTTCACATGTAAACAAAGCAAATCAGCCTGCCAATGACACTGCAAACAAGTGTATTTCCTGAGGGGTCTTTCAGCATAAGCAGAAAATACCATTTGAATGTTCAAATGCCCCCAAGGAGTTATAGATAACTTTTCTTTGCGAGGGTGATAAGAAACATGGTTAGTGTTCATTATGGGCTTTGCTACCCTCTGATTAAGAAAGTCATTAGCATTATGATGATTTTGTAAACTGAACATTTGTTAAAGATGTACCTTAATATAAGATTATAATTTTATTGTGGTTAATTCACTTTCACTCCAACGTAGTACACAACTCCCATCTATCATTTCCCTATACTTTTATAAGAATTATTTTTTTAATCTAAGAGGCAAATGAGATTTTGGCCAAGTTTAGCATCGGAGTTGCTTATTATATTAGAAAGCTTCTATTAAGTCTCAGAATGATAATTCTAAAAATATTTATACCTATTGTCTTTCTTCTTACGCAAGTTTAATGAAAGTTTCCAAATAACAAGGAAATTTTCTAATACTTCTGAGAAGGAAAAAAGGGCTAATTCAAAGGTAGCCTTGATGTTCTGGGGGAAATGACCTTCAGCTAAGGCACTGCCTCCTTCTAAACTTGGATTAGCAAAACAAAGCAGAATCGCTGCCCTGAGGGAAGGGTGGATTGTTAGCTGACACAGTAACCTTGGAACACCTGGGAAAGGGTAGATTGTTAAGCTGGGTGGAATCTTTGGAACACCTGGGGAAAGGGAGGTTGAGAGTTTCAGTTCCTCTAGGGCCTGGAGGGAGGGAACACATTTGTAATAAGATTAACTCAGGAAGCATATATGAGGAAGGGCTCCTGAGTGTTACTTTGCTCTGATTTGGAACACTTCCCGGAGATCGCGCGTGATTAAAACCATGTTTTCTCCACTCCTTCAAAGAGCTTCGCTTAGTTTTTCTGGTCTTTCCGCAACACTTCCTTCATCATCAGTTCTTTGTAATTCGGTCAGTCGTCTAATAATACAATGTTCTGTATATAGTAAATATATAAATTAAGTTCCTGTTTATTTATCTATCCATTTCACTATTACCAGAAAATAGTGGGTCAGGCTATACCAAGTTAGAGTTTAAGTTTCCAATGCTTTGTCTTAAATATAAACTGAATTATGTTTGTCCACTGACATGTGCTTTAGGAGAGGCTGGAGAGGACCTCAGAAGAGAGCAGGCATCTTCCAGAGCAGATGACCAGGATGACTTGCCAAAAAGATAACTAGCAGACTAGGTCTTTGACACCCTTTAATGAATATGCAATGCAAATGGATACATATGAAGTACTTTTTGCCTTGATCACAACAGTTAGTAGTATATTTATTAAGAAGAGACATGAGGTAGAGAGCTAGGAATCTACAAGGTTGGCATCCTCAGTCCCTGTTGCCACATGTCCAGACCTAAGCAAACGAAGGGTGGAGAAGTAAACATCTCAGACAAGTGGAATAGGGTGTTACTCCTGGATCAGAAGACTTTCCTAGCATTTTTCTTCACATAACATTTATCTCTGGGTTTTGCTGCCCTCAGGATAAATAATTCCCAATCATCCTGATGGAACCTCTGACCCCTCTCTTTAGAGTCGCTACCAATTACTTTTTCTGAAGTCCTTAGGGTGTGTTTAACATGTGCTCGTGCACATGTTCTCCCAGCAATCTTACGATTCCATTATTTTCCTTTTATTCACATCTTCTGCTATAGAGTGACTTGGAGGCACCAGTTGCTCTTTAAGGTACCAACACTCACTCTGATGCGTGTCCATTACAATATGCTTTACAAAAGCTTAGAGCTGTGTATGGTGTATAAAGTGTGGTAAAAGGGTATGCTGCTGCAACTGCTGCTACTACTACTACTACTACTACTACTACTACTGCTGCTGCTGCTGCTACTATTCATTGTATCTGACCATTTAGTTCAGACTTATGATCAAGCAATTACTATTCATTCTGAGTTTTAGCAGTGACCCCAAATGAGGAAAATACCTTTCAAATTTCCACACTCTTTCTCACCACCAATGGGCTGAACTCATACACAAGAGTTATAAGGCAGTGTGTTTTTTCATATATGTACTGTATCTTATATTAGGTTTAGCTTGTATTTCACTAGAATAGTTTTAACAATGATCTGAAAGATATATGGTATGCAATATATTTCACTATCATTCTCCTCTAATTATCAAGGATAGTGCTAATGAATATCAACTCTGTGGGCTTCATATCTATTTCTTCAGAAAGAGTATTAAGTTCTATTAGAATACATCCTGAGTAAGCCCCACCCCACCATTTCTATAGACATAATTGAGAATGCCTAACTTCTGGAGATAATAAGTTTATAAAAAATCATAATTTAGATTATCACTTTATAACATAAAAAATGGATTCCTTTTCTTTTTGATTAATATTAGAATTGATGCATTCCCAGTTCTTGAATCCAGAACTCAGCCTATCTCCACCCACTCACATGGCACTCTGTAAGAATAGCAGTAACCATTGTGTACCACTTCCATTATACTACCACATTTTCTAATATGCTCTGGAGCATATATTTGCCTGGGGGGGAAAATCACAGTGTATTGCACACTACTTAATTCAGAACCATGCTGAATAAGAAGCTCTTCTATCTGTAAGTTGTTTGGAAAGAAATCTGTACAAGAGAAAGGTCAATGTTAAAATCTTAAGTATAAAAGTGATAATTTAATATACCTTGTGAAAAAAGTTTAGCCATTAGACTAGAGTATATATTTTAGGTAATTGAAACTTCACCATTAATATTTAATCATCTGTTATGAGGTTTGTTATTTTGTGACTTGAAATCCCAGTCATAAGCGGTGGAAGCAATAAAATTCAAGGTCATGCAGGCAATTGTTTGGATATAATATGAATATGAATGTCATTCTTCCCTCGATCAGGAGCGAAGAGAAATTTTAAGGAAAAAAGGCATCCATGTCCCTGCCCTGAGGAAGGTCTACAAATACTGTAGTAATGCGCTGTCCTGATTCTGGACATGACACCTCTGACCAACGGTAACTGAGTCATGGCAGTATTTTTGCATTAGCAGTAAAGATTGTTCCTTATTTTACCTCTTTTTACCACTGATTTATTGTGTTGGATCAAAAGTCGCCATATACCCTGAAATCAACTGACCCTTTCAGGAAGGAACAAAAATAAATTCCAACCCCAAGTCACATTAGAACAGTGTCCTGCTAACATAGCCCCATATATGGAGTCTAAATTATAGACTGCACTGATTTTGGCGTAAAAAACTTAATAACTTCAATGGGACAGTGAAACATGCTGCGTATTGAAGGATTCAGGGTCAATCAGCCTATGTCTTTCCTAAGTTTGGAAATAATGAAATACAGAAGCAAACAAGATGAAAATGGCAGGAATTGTAGGGATTCAACAGACTTGCTAATGTTTCACCCTTGATTCACATACTTAGTTCCTGGCATAATCTAAGACAACCCAGATCCTGTGGAGAAAAAGACATTTTAGTACACAAGGCAGAGAGTAGACCAGAATACACTATCAACAGGCAGACAGAAAGATAATCAGAAGTAGCCTCACTAAGTATTTCAGTTCCTTAGAAAATAAATGCCAATAATACTACTTCCTGCCCCTAGGAAACAGTGAGAGAAGGCGCTGAAGAAGTTGGAAGTGTTTTCCCCATACATATGTTTTCCCCATACATACGAATAAAAGGGAAATCCCTTTCCCTTCCCTTTGGAGATATGAGGACTGAAGAATAAGTTTTCTTGCTTCAACAATGAACAGAAAATACCATCTTCTTTCTATAAATTCTGAATTTAATGGTTGGTTCATTTTTATTTCTTTAATTTTATAACCTATTTCAGAATCTCTTTAAAAATTCAGTCTCAGAAGGATAACACATCAGATGATATCTATGTAGAAATCCCAGGAAACAACTACCTCATGACATAATTAGTAAGAAATCTACCCTTAGTTGATACGGGTTATTTTAAAATTCATATGGGTTAAAGGAAAAATTGTATTTTTTTGAATAATAGTTGTAAAATCATGTATGGGAGATATACCCACAAAATTAAAGCATTTGTAATTGCAACATTTCACTGGCCTGAAAAATAATATCTTTAAGTCAAAAATAAACTTTTCTACTACTTGATTATAAAATTTTCTTGTGAATTATGGTCATTTTAAATTATACCATATTCCTCAAAACATTTTACAATGAGAATTTAAAGTATTTAAGTCTTATGTAAAGAGGGAGAGGGAGAGAGAGAGAGAGAGAGAGAGAGAGAGAGAGAGAAAGACTCATTGATTGGATGCCTCCCATAGGTACCTGACCAGGGCAGGATCGAATCTGCAATCCAAGTACATCCCATTGACAGAGTTGAACCTGTGACGCTTCAGTGTAAGGGCCAATGTTCTAACCCCTGAGAACGCTGGCCAGGGCCAAACCCTGTGTTTATAGCCAAGCTTCATGCTTACAGAAGTAGGTATGGCAGGAAAAGATAGGTTTAAAAATGTATTTCCTTAGTTTGGTGTTCTTTAGATTTTTAAACCCTGGGGCAATGTGCATTAGATGAGAGATATGATTATCTTCTATAAAATGGGTGAAAAATTATTTGAATACAGTTGCTTTCAAGTTATTTTAAGATCAACTTTAGGAACAAATACATATGGAAGTTTACAATGTGGATGTTGGGAAATCTATGTATAGAGTAAATCAGAACAGTTTGAAAGATACAGAATTTCATAAATTTATGTCTCAGAAATTCTGTAAAGTTAAGATGAGATGATGGAAATATTTCATCTATGAATTGTCCTAAAGGAAATTAAAGGTTAAGATAAAGGAGAAAACATTTTCCACTTTTAAATTCAAAAATTTATTCTTACTAACATATACAACTTTAGGTGCAAATTATTGGAATAAATGAGATCAATGTTTTCTCTGCTTTGTAAGTGATATATACTAAAGGTAACTGAAAATGCAATTTGAATAATATTGTACTAGATTTTTAAAAGTGTATTTTAATTATAAAGACTTTAATTTTCTTCATTGTTGAAGATCGGTTTAGCACCAATCTCTACAGGGTTAAAAAATGATATTTATAGCTAGAGTAAGGCTTATGTTTTAAAATGGCCATTTTTGAACCAATCCCATATAATAAAAGGGTAATATGCAAAGTGTCCCCTCAATCGGGAGTTTGACTGGAAGTTCAATCAAGGGCAGAATGGGCCCACCAACTGCCCGTGGCCCCTCCCCCTGGCCAACCCCACCCCTGATCTCCCCCCTACCCCAGTCAGGGTTAGGGACAGCCAGCCAACCTCCCATGTCCCTTCCCCCCACAGCAGGCCCAGTCCAATCTGCCCCAATCCAGGCAGGCTGGCTGGACCTTACCTGTGCATGAATTCATGCACCGGGCCTCTAGTTCAATTTAAGAGTTTCACTAAATATTTCCTTTCAAAAGGAGCTTATTTTGAATTAGAAAATAAAACATGCAGGGCTTTCTTCCCCTGATTCTCTAAATGATAGTTTTGCTTAGTTGAAAGTTACTGCCCAGGAACATAAAGGATTTTGCCTTCAGGAACACATACTCAACTTCTTGACCCTAGATAAGTCTCTAAAACTTCATACCTCTCATGATCTATGTTGTGATAGTGAGGAACAACTTGTTTTTATTTGTGTGTGCTCTCCTTCCACACACAAAATCTATTGGGTTGTCAGAGGAGTGCTTGTGTTCCTATTACATTATCACTCAAAAGTACTAAAATGACAAAATACTTCTTCCTGGATCTGATAAAGAAAGCTTTTATCCTTTAAAAAAAAAAATAGTAAAGTCTCTAAGAAGTAAGATGTTCTCTTACCAATAATCCAAGCTAAATATCAGGAGATTTTTCAGGATTTCATGTCTTCCTTATGATGGTTCAATAAAGGCTGGAAGAATTTAGAACTAATATTTATGTAACTGATCATCAAGAAAAGATCTCTCCAAATCATTATTATTTCATGAGCCTGTGCAGGCCTGTGCATTTCAGCAGTTATAGTCACATCCTTTTGATCTAAATTACAGAGACATGTTTTGGAACTATGCCACCTATTAAAAACTAGATCTTCCTACTCTGCCCTGCTTCCCGCCCCCATCCAACATTCAACCTCTGACAATTTCCCATTTTAACCACTCCCTTCATTATAACACTTACTTATTTATTCATTCATTACTTGAGTATGTGTGAGTATGTCCCAAGTCATTTCTATCTATTGAAGAGATCAATGATTGGAATAAAAATGTCTTTTCCTTTTGGAGGCTATATTCTATCATAACAAGATAGAGAGAGAGAAATTAAAACAGTGAAAAATTAAATTACATAGTGTGGATGGAAAAGGGACTCTAGGAAAAGTAACCTCACAGGATTATCTGATCATACATTTCTAACTGGGCAGATCATGGTCACTAGTCATGCCCCAGGCATATAACTTCTTTAGTAAAAGGTTTATGTTTACCGTAAGCAAGCCCTGTAGCATATTTTCAAAATCCCCCTTTCAGTGTGCTCCTTCTACATGGTGACCATCCTCAAAGGGAGCACATAATCGTAACTACCCTGTAATCCGACCCCCACCTTGCTCTCTCCCGCCTTCCTGCAATCTTCCTTAGGATCCCTCCTCAATATCAAACGCACAAAAGAAACAGCAAACTGTTTTTCTCTTGAGCATTTGAGAACTTGGTTTCTTGCATAGCCTGTCAGTTTTGGCTCAAACACACGCGAACAAAAATTCTGTGCAGGATTAGAGATGCTTGTATCAACAACAGTATATCAGAAAGTAATATGTACTATGGAGATAGAGGATAGGAGATTGAGAATATGGATTGCAATTTTAAATACAAGGGCTAGGGTAGGCTTGTTTGAAAAAAGACATTTAAGTGAATCTCACATGGGATGAGGTAATTATCCCTACAGGTAGTATCTGGTGGGAGAACATGCCAAGGAGAGGTAAGTCAGTACAGAGATCTGAGGCAAGAATAAAGCTAACATGCTCTAGGAAGACAAAGAGAGCTCTTAACCTTGAAGAGAGTAAACAAGAAGGTAACCAACCAAGAAGAGTAGCACAGGAGGACAGAGATGAGTCTGATTATGCAGGGCCTTCAAGGCCAAGGTGAGGAATGCGACCTTTGCTCTGAAATAATGGGGAGCCAATAATATTGACATCATCCATCTTAAGTTTTCAAGTTATTATCCTGAATGTCAGATGCAGAAGCAGGCACTACTAAGAATAGGCTATTGTAGCAATCCAGGGAAGAAGCAGGTGGCACAGAGCACCTGGTAGAACTATTTTAATAGAGGTGATAAGAAATGGTCATAAAATAAAGATGTTTTGAAGTAAAAGCCAACAAGATTTCCTAACCAAGTGGCTGTGAAGTAAGATGGAGAAGAAAAAATGAAGACTCCATGTTTTAGACCTGATATATCCTTGATTCTATTCATTAACCAGCATTATAAGTGTGTGGAAAGAAAGAGCAAAAGAGAGAGAAACAGACAGACACAGAAAAAATGGAGACAAAAAAGAAAGGAAGAAAGAAAGAGAAAATTAGATAAATTTTATATTTTTATATTTTAAATTTTAAATTTTATATTTTTATTACTGGTTTGTGGGTAGTATGAGTGAAAGAACAGTTTTTTCATTTATCATGCAAATTATTTAACTTCCTGACCTTCAGTTTACATGTCTCTAAAAGTGCATATCATCTATTAAGATGTTGCCAGAATTTAATAGATAACATAAAATGGCTACAATAATTTTTCTACATATTTTGTAACTGTTAGGTACTACTAACCAAATAAACTGAAGTTGTTTAAAGATTAAAAAAAGAAAAGTGTGTAACTAGGTACCCCACATCAATAAAATACCTCTGGAATTATCAAATATATTTTTTCAGGTGCCATTAAATCTCTGTATACTGAATTAGGCTTACAGTTCTTATATTTTCTTTCCTTGTAAAAAGGTACCCCAAATGCATATAAAATGATTTTTCTACATCCTGCGAGCAATACAATATGAAGCAATTTCACATCAATATGTTTCTATTGAGAACTGAGCCTCAATTATGATTTTTCCTAAGTGGAAACCAAAGAGACATATATAGTACCAAAGAAAAAATGAAACACAGTATTGAGGTTAGTTGATGAACTGGCAACGTTACAAAGTAAACTCAAATCTACATCATAAAATATGACTAGAGAATTATTTATTATCTACATGTACAAAACTCTCTCCTCAGTATGTTAAAAACTTTTCTTAAAAGTCTATTCTTTAAATCTTTCCAAAAGCTTAAAGCCAATTCAATAAGGTTTAATTTTCCCAGAATGATTTCATGTCATCTTTTAGACCAGATTGTAAGTGGATATCTAACTCACAACCACAACTAAACTAACTTGTCTTTCAGTTTGTTCTCAAGTTATAAATCTAAATTCATACATAAAAGGCATTTAGAATATGAGTAAACTGGTATTAAATGATTGCTGAGACTTATTAGTACACCTCACATAATTTTATCTACTAGATAGCAATTCAAAGTACTTCAGAGTAAGCGAAAGCTTGGAAATTAGTGACAGAGGGATCAATAGGATTAATGTGGGTAGGTAATCAGATATTAAAGAAAGTTCTCCACAAAGAGAAAAGTTTATTCCAGATGAATACTTAGTTCTATAAAGAGGAATGAAGAAAAAGAGAATTATGAAAATGTGCATAAATATTTTTAAATTTCTTTAACAGATAATTGGCTGTAGCAAAAAAAAAAAAACTCATGATGTATTATGGAATGTATAGCTTACATGGAAATAAAACTGTCTAATCACTCAAAAACAAGGAGAAAAAGTTGAATTATACTGTTAGAAGTTTCTTACATTTTATGTAAAGTAGTATAATAGTGAAAAGTAGAGTATATAAAGTTAAAGATTCATACTGTAAACCCTAATACAACTACTGAAATACTTTTTAAAAGGAGAGAGATACAACAAATTCAGCAGATAAAATTAAATACTTTAAAAATATCCAATCCAAATAAGGCAGAAAAATAGAGACAAAAAAATTGAACCAAAGAATAGTGAGATAAATAGAAAACAACTTTCAAGATTATAAATAAATAGCAATATCAACAGTCACAGTGAATGTAAATGGTCTGCATTCTAATTAAAAGGCAGACATTTTCAGATTGGAATATCACTATATCTTGTCTATACAATTTTAAAAATAGAGACACAGGTTAAAAACCAAAGAATGGAAGGACATACAGAAGGCCAAGAGACATATGAAAACATGCTCAAAGTCACTAATCATCCAAAAGATGCAAATCAAAACAATGAGGTATCACCTCACACTTGTCAGAATGGCTATCATCAACAAATGAACAAATGACAAGTGCTGGAGAGGATGCGGAGAAAAAGAACCCTCATGCACTGTGATGGGAATGCAGACTGGTGCAGCCACTGTGGAGAACAGTATGGAGTTTCCTCAAAAAGTTATAAATGGAACTCCCATTTGACCCAGTAATAGCACTTCTAGGAATATATCCCAAAAAAACAGAAACACCAATCAGAAAGGATATATGCACCCTTATGTTCATAGCAGCACAATTTACAATAGCTAAGATTTGGAAACAGCCTAAGTGCCCATCAGCAGATGAGTGGATAAAAGAATGGAAAGAGGCATGTAACAAAATCCTAATCATAAGAAAGATGCTGAGGCTATCTTAATATCAGAAAAAAGTACACTTCAGAACAAGAATATCACTGGGGATAAAGACATATTTCATGATGATTAAGGGTCAATTTATCAAGAAGATACAAAAAACATTAAATTTATGACCTCACAATATATGAAGCAATAACTGAAAAAAAAATGAAAAGAAAGTAGACAAATCCAAACTTATATATTGCCTTTCATTCTGTTGACCATTGCCTTTGTTATTTAGCTTTTTAGTTTAGTGTAATTTTGCTTCTCTATTTTTGCTATTTTTCCTGTGCTTTTAATCTCATATTGAAAAAATTATTGTCAAGATTGATGCCAAGAAGTTATTTATGTCTGTTTTCTTTGTAGTAATTTTACAGTTTCAAGTTTTACATTTAATTATTTAGTTTATTTTGAGTTTATTTTTGTATATAGTGTGAAGTAAAGGTCTAATTTTATTCTTTTGTTTGTAGATATACAGTTTTTCTAACCCATTTATTAAAGATACTATCCTTTCTCCATTTTGTGTTGTCAATACCTCTGCAAAATATCAGATGACTGTAGATAAATAAATTTATTTCTGGGCACTCTATTCTGTTCCATTGTTTTATATACTTGTCATTATGCCAATACCATACTATTTTAATAATTGTAGCTTTGTAATATATTTTAAAATCAAGAAAAGTGATGCCTTCAGCCTTGTTCTTTCTCAAGATCACTTAGGGTAGTCTGGGTTTTTTGTGTCTCCATATGAATTTTAGGGTTGTCTTCTATTTCAGTTTTAAAAATGCTATTGGAATTTTGATGTGCATAGCATTGAATCTGTAGATCATTTGGGGTAATATGATCTTTTTAACAATTATTACATCTTCTAACCCCTGAACATTGTATGTCTTTCCATTATTTTTGTTTTTTAAAATTTATTTTGCTTTATAGTTTTCAGCATTCAAATCTTTCACCTCTTTGGTTAAGTCTATTCCTATTTTATTCCTTTTGATGCTATTGTAAATGAGTTATTTTCTTAATTTCCTTTTTGTATAGTTCATTGTTTGTGTATAAAAACACCACTGTTTTGGGTGTACTGATGTTATGTCTTGTAACTTTACAGAATTCATTGCTTAGTTCTAATAATGTTTTGGTAGAATCTTTAGGATTTTCTACATACATATGATCATGTCATCTGCCATCTTAGTTGGCTGGTGAGTGTGGCCTGTAGGCGTGGCTGGTGGGTATAGTGGAGGTATGGTCAATTTGCATGTTTCTCTTTTATTAGATTAGATAAGATGATTTTATAACAAGTGCTGTCTTTGCTCACGTATAAGTTGCATTTTTTAAAATATATATATTTTATTGGTTTTTTACAGAGAGGACAGAAGAGGGATAGAGAGTTAGAAACATCGATGAGAAAGAAACATCAATCAGCTGCCTCCTGCACACCTCCTACTGGGGATGTGGCTGCAATCAAGGTACATGCCCTTCAGCAGAATCGAACCTGGGACCTTTCATTATGCAGGCTGACACTCTATCCACTGAGCCAAACCGGTTAGGGCTATCTTGCATTTTTTATACAAGAAATTGCCTTCTGCCTATTTGCACGTGCAGCCTAGTGAATCTTAGGACACTGCAGGTGTGTAATAAATATTCCTCAATTTGTACGTGAAATTAAATTGTTAAGGACTTTATGTCTGTGTTCCCTCAAAGTTCATTTGTTGAAATCTAGTTCCTGATGTGATGGTATTTTAAGGTGGGGTCTTTAGGAAATTATTGGGTTATGAGGGTGGCCTTGTCATGAATGAGATGAGTGCCCTTATAAGAAGAGGCTATCGAGCTAGCTTGCTCTTTTCACCATGTGAGGCTAGAACAAGAAGTCAGCAGTCTGTGACCCAGAGAGATTTCTCACCCCATTTACCATGATCTCAGATTTCAGCCTCCACAACTGTGATAAATAAGTTTCTGTTATTTATAAGTCACCAATCGCTGTTACTTCATTATAGCAGCCTGAAATGACTAAGACAATATATCTAGAATTATCCTTAGGAATAATAATCTTCTTCCTTAGCCCCTATTTTAAGTGTGGCCTCCTCACAGACCTTATTTTGATCTCCAGCTGCTCCTTTAGAAATATGATACCTATGAGGTAAATAAATTGATTTCAAAGCAAAATTTTCAACTTGCCACTTTTTATCCTAAAAATAGTATTTCTGACATCTAGATTTAATCATGGGAGCATTCAGTTTGGGCCTAGTCTATCAGGTAATGCAGGGACAATAGATGCAATCTTGGCATGAGAATCAATAAACCTGTATTCTAGTCTCAGTTACTTGCATCTCCCTTTCTTCTTTTATACAAATAATGGTAAAATCATGTCCTAACCAATCCGCAGGACGAAGTGGAAATTCACAGCAATACTTTCTTGTGGCTTAGGTGTTCTGGGAAATGTGCCATGTGAAGAGTACTTTGTATGCATTATTGTCATCTCTGGTTTTCAGCATATACTAGTGAGTCATCAGTCATGTCTTATAAAATATATAATGATGAGCAAGATAGCATAGGAATTTTGACAATAAATGTAGAAAAAAAAAGCAACTTACAGATTTTCTGTATGCTTTTATAATTCCATTAGGCATTTCAGTTCCTGGTTGGAACAACAGAATTCATGAGCAGTTTTAAAAAGAAACATGACCTCTCTCTATATTTTTTAAATTTATTATTGAAAGTATTACAGATGCCCCATTCGTTTATTTCCACATTGACCCCCTCCACCCTACCCCCCCCCAACCAGGCTCTAAATCGTTTTTGACTGCAAAGTCTGGCTATCCCATCTAATAAAAGAGTAATATGTAAATTAGGTGTCACTCCATCACAAAGATGGCAGCCCCCATAGCCAAAAGATGGTGACACTCAGTCCTGCTCAGCTCCTCCACTGAAGTGGTCAGGCCTGTTAGCCAGGCAGGTGGCAGGGGAGGCAGGGAGCATGAGGGGCAAAACAGGCGATCAGAGGGAGCAGGGGGTCTCCTGCCCAGGCCAGAGGCCTTCACTAGAGGCCTCAGGCATGGGCAAGAGCAGAGCCAGTGATCAGAGGGGACAGGGGCAGAGCCGGTGATCAGAGGGGTATGAGGGTGCCCTACCCAGGCATAAGGCCTGGGCCAGAGGCCTCAGGCCTGGACAGGAGCAAGGCCGGAGATTGCAGGGGCCTGGGCTCCTCAGAGCCAGCAATTGGAGGGGCAGGGCAGATCCTGCAATCTCAGAGCCTGGGTGGGGGAGGAGCCAGGGATAGGAGGGGCCTGGGGGTCTCCTGCCCAGGCCTGTAGCCTTGGCCAGAGGCTGCAGTGGGGCAGAGGCAGAGCTGGTGATCTCAGGGCCTGGGCAGGGGCAGAGCTGTTGATCAGAGGGGCAGGAGTCTGGGCACAGGTGGAACCAGCAATGCAGGGGCCTGGGAATCCCCTGCCCAGGCCTGCAACCTTGGGTCAGAGGCTACCCGTGGGACAAGGGCAGAGCCAGCAATGGCAGGGGACAGGATCAGAGCCAGTGATCGCAGAGGCCTGGGCTCTGTGAAGCTGGCGATCAGAGTGGCTTAGGGGTCTTCTGCCCAGGCCTACATCCTGGGCCAGAGGTTACAGGCCCAGGCAGGTGTGGAGCTGGGATTGGAGGGCCAGAGGTGGAGCCAGTGATCGGAGTGAACTACAGAGGAAACACCTTTTCTTACCACTCATTGGCTAAGCTCCCTGTATGCCACTGGTAATATTCTTAGTAACTTGGGTAATAAGAATCCCTAAAGGTGATTTAGGGTTTTTCCACCACACTCCTGGAGAAGAAAAGAAAATGAAGGTCCACTGCTGGAGGGCTAACAAATGTCATATCCTGCCCTAGCTGGTTTGTCTCAGTGCATAATGCCTCAGCCTGCTGACTGCAGGGTCTGGGTTCAATTCTGACCAAGAGCATGTACCTAGGTTGCAGGCTCCTCCCTGGCTGGGGCCCAGGTCAGGGCATATGCAGGAGGCAACCAATTGAAGTGTTCCTCTCACTTAGATGTTTCTCTCTGTTTTTCCCTTCTCTTCCACATTCTCTAAAAATCAATGGAAACATATCCTCAGGTGAGGAAAAGAAAAAGAAAGAAAGAAAGAAAGAAAGAAAGAAAGAAAGAAAGAAAGAAAGAAAGAAAGAAAGAAAGAAAGAAAGAAAGAAAGATCATATCCTATAAAAGACACATCTTGAAAATGCCTAAAGAAAGTTGTCATTTTTTCATGGTGAAGGGACTAGAGTCCATGTTGATGAAAACACCTTGGTGGCTGCAGTGACTGGCAGTGGCTGCAGCAGTGGGGTGATGGGGCTGGTGGCTTCCCCTGATTAGCCTGGTCGCCTCCCACAAAGGGAGGCCAGACTGCAGCTTAGACCCACTCCCCAAGGGGCAGGGAGCAGGCCTAAGCCATCAGTAGGACAGCCTCTGAGGGCTCCCAGTATGTGAGAGGGGGCAGGCTGGTCTGAGGAACCCCCCCGCCAGTGCATGAATTTTATGCATCAGGCCCCTAGTCTATCTATATATATATAAAAGCCTAAGTGACCTTAGTGACCAAATGACTGGAATGTCCTGTCCACCAGTCACTATGATGCACACTGACCACCAGGCAGCAGACACTCAGAGCAAGAGCTGCCCCCTGGTGGTCATTGAGCTCCCACAGCCAACCTCCCATGGCCAGCCAACTTCCCCTGATCCCTCTCCCTGGCTGCCAGGTCCCAAATCCTGGGAATGCCCACCAATGATAGCCCCTCAGTTCTATCACCTCTGTTGTTGCTGCAGGCCCGCCCACCTCTAGAACATGGGGAGGTGGCAAAAATATGCATGTAATCGACCTGTCCCAAACCAGCCTGCCATGATTGGGACTGGGCGAGATGGCCCCAATTGGCCTTGATCACCAGTCAGGCCTAGGACCCCCTTGTGCATGAATTTCATGCACCTGCACCGGGCATCTAGTATAAAATAAACTCAGGACATAAAGTGAAGTAGATATTGGTCCAGGCCACTTGTTTCCAAATGTTGCTGCATGTTGTTATGATCTGAGAATCTCTAAAAATACTGATGCTTGGCTATCATCCCTAGATATTCAGATTTATTTTAATTTAAGTAAAACCTAGATATTTGGAATTTTTTAAAAAGCTCTTCTGGTGATCCTAATGTGCAACCAAATTTGAGAAACACTGTCCTAAGCAATTGCCTAGTCTCATTTCAGTCTTCTTTATCAACTTCACGTGTTGGTCCTCCTACTCAGAATTTTAACTTGGTGAATATTTACTTAAAACCTAGAGGCCCAGTGCACGAATTCATGCTTGGGTGGCATCCCTCGGGATGATCTGTGGGGATCTGGCTGAAACCCACAGTCTAACTCTGCCTGCCCCTCCTGCCTGCCACTCCCACTCAATCAGGCCCCACTGTGTTCAGTCAGTCCCGATGGGGAGAGGCTTGCGCCACCACAGTGCACTCACTGGCCATGAGCCCTGCATCTGGTGCCCACCTGAGGGGGGTGTGTGGCCAGGATGCAATTGGCCCTTTGCGCAGGCAGTGGGATGCCCTTGCATGCCCAAAATTTAGATCTGTCCCACTGATGTCCATGCCACTTGTCTGGAGCCACCTGGCAACTGCTTTTATATTGTTTCTTCCTTACAGAACATCTAGGGAGTGGACACAGACATAGAGCCTGAGGCCAACTTCCAGGAGCCAGTGGTGCTCTCAGGGTTGTGCCCCCAGCGCAGGTCGGACCGTTGGCGCCTGGCCTGTTCTCCAGAGATTGGACCTGCAGGACCACTGAGGGAGTGAGTGGCTGCTGCCCGGCTGGTGGGCCCGTGGGGACAGGTTGATCAACTGAGTGGCACTCCCACTGTAGGAGAACACTGACCACTAGGGGGCAGCTCTTGCGTTGAGCGTCTGCCCCCTGGTGGTCAGTGTGCGTCATAGCAACCAGTCAACTGGTTGACTAGTCATTTGGTCACTTAGGCTTTTATATATGTAGATTGCAAGTCACATGCTTTATGCATAATCTTCCTTACTGTGATATGTGAAAGCTTTTACATTTGGTTCTAGCTGTCCTTATCATGTCCACTAATTCCAGGTGGACATTTTTATTTTCCCTGCTCAGACTACCATTTTTATTTTTTATAAAATCCAGAAGAGTATCTACTCTAGTGCTCACCTTTGCCTACAATTATTCTGTTTAATGCAATGTCCCTCTTGGATGTACAATGTCAGAGAGAAATCGGCACACTGGGAGCATCACCTGGTTCTGTTTTCGGCAAGCTGTGCTCTAAAAGGCATTGGAAGCAATTGTGTGTGTCCCATTTCCTCAGGGCACCGAAGTATTCCATTGAATTAGTCTGTTGCAAACCATCCTCATCTTTGTTCCTTTGCTCAATCTGCACATTTTCCTTGGAAAAAGCTTTCCCATCCCTATCATCTGGTTTTTGGGCTGTTGATTCCAGGTTCGTGTTCCAAGGCTCAACTTAAACATTATGTCCACTCTGAGACTGGAGCCCACTTTGTCCAGGGAAGATGGATCACTTCATCTTTGGGGCACTCACTGGGAAGCTGATGTTTCTACCATGGACCATAAAACTTTCTCGCACTCTCAGTTTGCAGGGCGGCTCTCTTTAAGTGGCTGTAAATAACTCACAGGCAGGAAACATGTCTTACTTATCTTTATGCCCCACATCCCTATCACTGTACTTAACACTGTGGGTCCAAAAGAGGCATCCACTCACTTGGTGAATGAAATTGCTTTATGAATGATAGGATGTGGGTTCAGAATCAAATGTGGGTACAAACTTTCATTCTACTTCTACTAGCATATTTTTAAACACATTACATACATTTTCTAAGCCTAAATGGCTCCGTTCATAAAGAGCTGTCTTTTGGGGCTGCTCTGAGGATGCTATAAAATGTCACAGACTCTTGCCCTCCCCAGCATGTTTTTCTCTTTTTTGAGCTGTGGCTAGGGCTGGGTGCTGCCTGCCTCCCAAGCTTGCCTAATGCCCATCTTCCTCCAGCCACCAGAAAGCAGGGAAAACCCCGCTTCGTGGTCAGGCCAGCCTTTTCCTGCTCCCTGATCCTCGGAAGGGACCTGGGAAGCCGCCAAGCAGGCCACCAACTCTTTCCCACTCACCTGTCCCCTGCTGCCTTCCTTGCTTCTGCAAGCCTCATCTCCGGCAAATGAATAGCAATGAACATCAATGTCATTTCTACTCTCCAAAGCCTTTCTCCAGATTATAACTTTACCAGCACCATCTCTCCTCACTCTAACCAAACTTTACCTGTTCTAATTATTGTCAGTAACAATTTGACAACCATGTTTCCTATTCTGTGATATTATTAAAAAATGTTGGTCTCTGGTTTCTAAATATCAGAAACTAATGTTTACTTTTATCAAAGTGCACATAATAAAAAAAAGTATATCATTAAAATTAAGCTATTAAATCATGAAGTTAATCCAATGTCAAAAAGATGTTGCTCTTAGAAAGAATAGTAAAACAAAACTACACAGCACCTGGATGTTGACATCAACTTTTCCTACTTGCTGACACTCTAAATTAGAGTTTACGAAATCTAATATCTTGGAGTGAGAAGAGAATGGTACTAAGGGAAAATTGAGCCCATTCCTTCTGCTCCCATCTCCCCCTGCCACACCCCTAAATAAAAATAGCTGTTATAGCTATTTTTTAAATACTCCCTTGAGTATTTGATTTTAGAGAATGAGGAAGGGAGAGAGAGAGAGGAACATTGATCTTGAGAAAGACATCAATTATCTGCAACCTTTTGGTGCATGGGATAACATACCACAACCAGCTGAGGCACCTGGTCAAGCTAGTGTTACATGAAAAGTAAAGGAACTTCTTTAAGAAGAAAAAGAAGATGAAAATATGAATAATAAAATGGCAATCACTACATACCTATCAATAATTACTTTAAATGTGAATAGATTAAATGCTCCAATCAAAAGATGTAGTGTGGCTGAATGAATGAGAACTCGAGACCCATCTGCAACAACATGGATGGACATAGAGAGCCAGACAAAGACAAATGCCACATTATTTCGCTTATATGTGGAATCTAAAAAACACAATGAGTGAACAAAGAAAACAGCAACACACTCCTAAATACAGAAAGCATTTTGATGGTTACCAAATGGGAGGGGGTTTGGGGGATGGATGAAAAGGGGGAGAAATTAAGATGTGCAAATTGGCAGGTATAAAAATAGTCATGGAAAGTACAGCGTAGGGAATATAGTCAATAATATTGTAATAACTATGGATGGTAGCAGATGGGATATCAGACTTACCGCAGTGACCACTTTGTAAGTTGTGTAAATGTCTAATCACTGTGTTGTACACTTGAAAATAAAAATAATATTGTATGTCAACTGTAACTTGAACATAAACTATTAGTTTAAAAATAAACAAAGGATATAAGACTAAAATAAAAAAGACAAGGCATGAAAGAAATTTAAATACATATTACTAGATGAAAGAAGCCAGTTAGAAAAGGCTATACACACTGAGTGAGTCCAGCTATATTACATGCTGAAAAAGACCCAAAAAAAAGGCAGTAAAGAAGTGAATGTTTGTCAGGAGTTGGGGATGTGGGGAAGAGGTAAATAAGTGGAACACAGAGCATTTTAGGATAGAAAACTACTCTATATAATACTGTAATGGTGGACACATGTTATTATATATTTGTCTAAATCCATAGAAGGCACAACACTAAGAGTGAACTCTACTGTAAACTGTGGATTTTGGGGGGAGGGGGGATTATGTGTCAGTGTGGGTTCACCAATTGTAAAAATGTACCACTCTTTTGGGGATGTTGATAATGGGGCAGGCTATGCATGTGTGGGGCAGAGGGTATATGGGAAATCTCTATACTTTCCACTTGATTTTACTGTGAACCCAAAACTGCTAAAAAATAAATAAAACCCATTTTTAAAGGCTCTGAAATTTCCTGCTGGATTGTTTTCTAGATTTCCCAAAAGAAATAACATACCTTAGAAGTTGTGAGATGTTCTATTTATGCCCCTTGAAATCAATTTACAGAGAAGATGCCTAAAGCTAAATGATTTCAACAAACTCATACAATGTTAACTCCTTAAAATTGAGTAAATCATAAAAAGGTGTACAAATATGTCATATGCATTTCAAGTAATAATTTACAAACATGGAGCCCTACTCACACCATTATGATGATAGCTAGTAATTGACACAATATTAACCCAGTACTTCTCTACATGTACGACAGAACCTAATAAACATCTCATTTATTCAACAAATAGTATGTACTACTTAGTGAAATAACAGTAGTTTCAGGTAAAATTTGTAGTCCCTGTACAATATTTTTTTAAACTGACTGTGGAGTGTGTGTGTGCATGTGTGCATGTGTGCATGTGTGTGTGTGCATGTATGGATATCAAAGGGGAACTTCATAATACTTTTGTGCTTATTTTGAAAAGACGACTAAAAGTTGAGTTTTAGGATGGGCTTCTCAATGTAACTTTATTACAGATATTTCTTCTTTACATGAAAGTTGAAGTTTGCTTCAATTAAACTCAATCCTTCCACTTCAAAGATTAACTTGAAATTCAAAAACCAAAACCAAAGGCTCATTAGGTAACAAAACACATGCACAAACACTTGTCCCAACAAAATCCATCAAATTGTGACTTTCTACTGGACAGCCTGAACATCATTTAGAAGAAAGTTATGTTCCTTATGAAAATGATCAACCAGCAGATATATTTTCTTCTTGTTTTTCCTCCACACCATCAATAAAAGCAACCCCTCAAGCAGATGGGCTCTCAGAGATCATTTCAACAATAATGCGCAGTTTTTCTCTACACTTTACTCTCTGGGGTAAGCCAGAGTTTTGAATTTATGAACCATCTTAACTTCTCCAAAGGATATAATTTGCCCTGAATTGAAGCATTTAAAGAGTACATCTTCCCCACATCCTTGATAAACTTTCTAAAGTAAATACAAGCTAATACTAACATGACTATGGATATTATAAATAATGCTTTTAGCTCCTATAAGCAATAATAAATAAAACTATTTTCCCCTAATATTTTCCTTATTAAAACATGATTAATTATATGTTTTACCTGTATATTGCATAGTGCAAAAGATGCTAATGTTACATTATTTTAAATTGAAAGTTTGTGTTGGTGCCCTTTTCTCTCCATTTATTGCTTGGCTTACTGCATCAACATGAAGTGATGAAGTTTAATTACTTTTATGAAAATGAACTTAAAATTGTTATTATTTTACACAAGTTCTAATGGCAATACCACTTTAGAATATATAGCAAAAATAGACCAAGTGAGTCATAGTCCTTACGGCATGCAAACTAATAGAAAGAAATTCTTATTTATTAGAACCACATTAGTTTTCCACTGCACAGAGAATTAATTATCCTTTCCTGATTTGTTTGTTTCCTTTATGCTCTATGGGACCATTGCTTTGCTGCGTATAATTCTCTAACTTGTTACTCCTCAGTAGCAATAGTACAGCTATTACTTTCTTAGATGACACATGATACACTAGGATGTAATCATATAATAGAATTTATAGCATCTAATCTCCCAGAACACAGATTTTTTTAATCTAAAGAAAAGGGTCGTACATTAAATTTGAAACAAACAGGAGAAGCAGGTTATTCTGCTTGATTTGTGTACATGTGTTTTTGAGGAGATTGGAAGACTTTGTATAATTTTTCACAACTTTCAATAATTTTTCCTTTCTCCCTCATAGAATTCTATAATTCTTAATTATTCAATGACAAAATTTAGATTACCAGCACCCTCATATCTTTAGCAAGAGAGGAAAGGCATCTTGTAATGCTTGCTCATGGCAGGCAGGAATGCGTATAAAATTTATATCAAGTATTTATCAGCTATGTGACCTTAGGCAAGTTACTCAGTTGCAGCCAATATTTTCATTAAAACTCCATGGGATTTTTATAAAGATTAAGAAATAAAAATTCTTATAAAGAACTTAGCACAAAAACCTGGCTAATAGTAGACAGTCAATACATGTTCATTTTCATCATTATTGTTCTCATTATTACTCATTTGTCCTTAATAAAAAACAGTTAAGTTAGGCATTCAATAGATGTCAGTTTTTATCATTAGTTTGTTGTTACAACCACTATCATTGCATCTTTCTCGGGGGCAATATACAAGCAGAGTGCATCCTACCCATCTATTCCTATCACCCTTCCAAAGAAGATGAGATTTCCACGCTGGGACTTAGAGGGATATTTTTGTGTGCATGTTTTTTCAATTCTTTTACCATTGAGAGCATCAACTCTATTTCCAGCACATGTGGTAGAGGGAAGGTAGAAGTATGGGGTACAAACATTAATAAGGAACCTGGGGTCCATGCAGTGAAGACTGCTGATGGCAACTAAAACAAAATTAGAACCTGTGCTTCCCTCCTTCACAATATTTAAATTAGCTTGAAAAATTCAAATTAATGAAGAAAAATTGGTCTCTTCCAGATACTTTCAGGAAAAAAAAATAGTAATAATAAAAACGCTTGTCTGCCTCAGTTTACACCTGATTTATTTCTAAATAATGTTGAAAATAACAAATCCCAGTACACTTTGCTGTAACAGAATTTGATCTGTTAGTAGCCAAGACCTTCCCTGCAATTCATTATAATCTTAGGACTAATCCTAGAACATGAATAAAGCAAATAACAAAGAATATATTATTTCAAGAGAAAGGAAGTTTTGCCATAGTATCTTGGTAACTAAGTGGAAAAACAGGGATATTTTTTAGGGCACACACTTCCGTGTAATTTATTTTCCTAAGGCACACAAATGTGCACATGATTAAATTTGCTGGTTAATCTATCAACACATGAGTATCAATTCAAAACTATTTATAATCTGAAACATTTAGACATCATTTAAACAAAGTAAAAAACAGTAAGAACAAGAAAAATGGAGTCACTGAGATGAAACTTTCTTGTTACTGTTTTTCCCCTTATTTTTCTTGAGTCACCCAAAAGATAGATGATGCCTAAACAGCAAATAGTGGGAAGGACAGGAAAATGCTGACTGAGATGTAACATGCAAAACAAAGGGGAAAGAAAGCAAATATGGCAAAAGAAAATCGAAAGTAGATAGAGGAAAAAGAGAAAAATGGGACATTAAGCAACTAACTAATAATAAACAACTAAAAATAATAACAAGAAGATAGGGGACATCTGTAATACTGACAAAATAAATAAATAACAACAGCACGGGGAATGGAAAGAACATTCAAATCAAGAGATCTGGGGCAAGTAAGAAAGAAGTAGCATAAAAATAAAAGAGAAATGAAAGAAACTCAGAGGAATTAAGAAAATACAAAGTTGAAAAATTTTAACAATCTGAAAACCATAAAACAAAAGTGAAGGAAAAGCATAATTACAGCAAAATCTAGCCGGAAAACACACACACACACACCCCATTGAAAAGACTCAAAGAAATCAAACACTCTTGAACTTATTTTCTTAAAATGGACTTAGATAAATACACACTAAAATTGCAAATAGTAAAAATTCATTCATATTTTTAAAAAAATCAAGGTTGTAAAAGGAAAATAGTCCACAGAAGAAAGAGAAGTCTAATTATAGGTCACTGGCACTTCCTGCAAATTGTTTTTCCTGGTTCTCGAATGCATATTGCCAAGTCACAAATAGATAAATGAGGTCTGGGTATTGGCAAGCATTCTTTCTGTGTGGTAGCACACTAGATGAAGATAAAAGGTATTTCAGATTTATCAAAGTACTGAAGAAACCAAATTGTTGTCTTTGGACTCAAGAAAGAGATAACATTAAAAATTATTTAAGTGATTGCATGATACAAAGGAGATGATCTTTTGTCTTTTGAGAAGATAAAAAGGGAAAAGCATCAATTAAATACCGTTTTTAGAGAAAACAAGTAAAGTTGGGGGGGGAGCACTTTAAAATGTTTTAGAGGGGCTCTACTACCAGGAGGTAAAGAGTATTGATTCTACCATTTTTTAGGTGAGTAATAGTTAGCAAAGAGCTTAACCACTCTATGTCTCTATAATATGGGTATTACAAAATTGATCTAGAGATTAAATAAGATATTGAATATAAGCACTTGGCACAGTGGTTGGTACATAGTAAGTATTCAACTACTATTACCATATTTGTTATAAATATAATAGTGCAAAAACTTTAAAAATCTTGGTAACAATGGGAAAACAAATAACTTTTATTCAGACTCTTTAAATGTCTCATTAATATTGTATAAGTATATCTTAGTAAATACCCTATCATTCATTACATAACCATGTTGATGGAATTCTCTTTTTTGAGAAAGGTAGAATTAGTTTACTTGGGGATTTTTTGTTTGTTTGTTTTTAAACATTCATATACTGTCAACTCTGTGGGTGAACAATAATAGTTCAAGGACAAGAAATATGAATGAATGACATTGTGAATAAGAAATAAAAGTAAAGCCCTAACTGGTTTGGCTCAGTGGATAGAGTGTCGGCCTGCAGACTCAAGGGTCCCAGGTTCAATTCCAGTCAAGGGCATGTACCTTGGTTGTGGGCACATCCCCAGTGTGGAGTGTGCAGGAGGCAGCTGATTGATGTTTCTCTCTCATCAATGTTTCTAACTCTCTATCCCTCTCCCTTCCTCTTTGTAAAAAATCAATAAAATATATTTTTTAAAAAGAAATAAAAGTAAATACTCAAAAATAAAACCTCATGATGTACAAGAATACTGTGTTTATATGCAAAGGACCTTTTTATAGATCACTTCTTAATAATGCCATGAATCATTTTTTTCTTTTTTTTATTTTATTTTATCTTTATTGTTCAGATTATTACAGTTGTTCCTCTTTTTTCCCCCATAGCTCCCCTCCTCCCAGTTCCCACCCCACCTTCTGTCCTTGCCCCCCCCACTGTCCTCATCCATAGGTGTACAATTATTGTCCATTCTCTTCACGCACCCCCAACACCCTTAACCCCCGAAAATTGTCCATCCACTCCATTTCTATGCCTCTGATTCTA
>PVJC01010982.1:0-42416 GCA_004026665.1 Murina feae | reverse complement strand
AGCCTCTGATGCGGCTGGGGGCAGGTCCCCAGTGGCGACACACACACACACACACACACACACACACAGAAGGCGCCTGGCAGACTGGGGCCATCATAGGACATCCACTGAGGGGTCCCAGACTGTGAGAGGGCACAGGCCGGGCTGAGGGACTCCCTCCACCCCGAGTGCACAAATTTTTGTGCACCGGGCCCCTAGTCATTTTATAATTGGTTTGTTTTTTATAATATCATTATGATTTTATTAAAATATTGAATGAAAATAAAACAAAGAAACCCTTCAAATGCTACTTCCTCCCACCATCTAGTACTCATGTAGTACTAGAACCCATTTTCCTTAAATCAAAGAGTTTGATGATGGTTTTAACACATTGAGTAATAAAAAAAAAAAACAACAATATTACTATTTGGCTCCTTAGTACCAAATATTTAAAGAGCTACAAGCCAACTGAGCTTTGGCTATTCTGGATGCATATACATATTCATTAGTAATATATAGAGCTGAATGCAATCACTCTGTGTTTTTTCTCCTTGGGGGAGTTAATGTGTTTTTGCTTTCTTTCTTTCTGGAGGAAAAAAATCTCTCTATACCATGAAAGGACAAAAGAATTGAAATCCCAGTCTAATTTTTTGTTTAAGTTATGTTAGTTTGTTCAGCTTGACAATAAAGAGAACTGTTTTCTTCTTCTTTGTCATCATCAATCTTGTCTGTGATATATTGTATTTTAAGAAGATGAATGCAAGGTACACAGGAACAGAACTGTGATGTAAGTCAACCTGCCATTCCATGTGCTAATCCCCTCAACATCTCAACTGTCAAACGACAGATACCTGCGAGCTCATGAGCAGCAGATAAAGAGAATCACTGGACAGCAACTACAAATGTTCAAAGGAAAACCAGATGCACATGTCTTGATACAGTTTTATGCCCCACATGTGAAAATAAATGACACAGTGACACTTTGCCCTTAACAGTATAAGTAGGCAATACAAATATTGCATCCCAGTTACTCTACCAAATACTTTATATCATTTAACTTCACAATAACTATGTGAGGTGGATATATTATTATTATCCCCATTTGGCAACTGAGAAAACAGGTTCGAGATTATCAGAAACATATCTAAAGTCAAAGGGATTAAGGCTGAGACTGAAATTCAGGTTATTTCAAAATAGTATTATTCCCACTAAATGACCAGTTATATACAACTACACCTGGAAGAGCCATATCTGACTTTGCTTTGAATCCATACCTGATTCTGTATGCCATTGTCTTCCCTTCACTCAAGGTGTTAAAAGCACTCCTAATTACTTTGCTCTCTTATGCATGGCATCACATAAACACCACTTTTATGCTTGTCTTCCAATTCACAATAGACTGTGTTAGCCAGCGAAGCAGATTGATGAATTGGAAGGAGTTCAATGGCAACAGCAACACTTTATAAATGTGATATAAAATTTTAATTAAAGTCAGTTAAGTGTCATATGTTACACTTATAGGTTATCTGAATTAGTTTAAAATTTGGAAAGACAAAAAATAAGACAGCATTACATTACTGCTGCTCATTTGTTTAAACGACATTATTTAAAAGACCATACATAAGAAATAAGCCAAATTGCTCCATGGGAAATTCCATTCTTGGTGCCAATGTAATACAGACCATAATTTTGGATAATCATTCATCCTAATAATGGCTGGTTTCAGAAGTTTGCACTCTAAAGGTGCTCTTTCTCTACATGAAAATGACATATTTTGAAAATTAAAATTTTCAAAAAATTGCAAAGAAACATCAGTTTGTAGTATGCACTGTGATAGAATGCACAAAGATGTTTTTCTGTGCCATACTTTCAATAATATTGCAAAGGAAGCCTATATAGCTGAATGGGTCTTTGACATGGAGAGATATTACAAGTAAGCATTCTTTCCATAGTGTATTAGACACCTCTGCATCTTTCCCCCCTAAAACAAATAAATTATCTCTTGTTTCTGGATGTCATTACCCTGAAGTGTAGGCAATTAACTTCGTATTCCATCAACTATACAAAGAAATTTAAAGCCAACAGCTTTTAAAGTTATGCATAAAGCCCTGACACATGTTTATGGCCTTCAGGACCCTCCATTATCGCAGTCCCTTCTGCTCCCCCTTTATCTTGGAGTCCTCATTTCTTCATTCTAGATACACTGGGCCATTTGGAATCATATGGATTCTATATGACACGTTCATTCTCTATCTCTAGGCTTTAGCATACATTTGCTACACTTCCTTCTTAAAACACTAATCCCAAAATTCTTCCTGGTTTTTTCCTGATCTCTTTAAGCAGATCTACACACACACACACACACACATGTACCACCCAATTAACTTAAAAAAGACCACCAATCAACCCCACTCACTCTCTATTTATCCCTTTGCTTTAGTTTCTTCATGATACTCCATGAAATTAGACTATTTAAATAGTTACTTGTTCAATATTTTAACTTCCCATTAAAAAAGTTATTGTCTTATCATGTACTTCACTGTAGCCCAAGCACTTGGGAATAGAAGTTGATACATAATAGATGTATAATAGGTATTGATTACATCAATAAATATTTAAACTTTTACTGGTTAAAATTGAACTACTAGAAAGAAAAATGGGGCAGAATGAAAGAAAAGGTGTTCTGATATATTACATAGACATCATTGTTATAAACAAATACATACATATATATATATATATGTATATATATGCTTTTAATATATTTATTCCATCATTTTTCCCTGTCTATTATTGCTATCTCTTAAATCATGTAGCAGAAGAGTACCATTTTGTGGAACTTATATGTCTCTATTATTTCTGTTTAGCTCTCTATATAACCATGGGACATCACACCTGAAGCAGTCTCAGTTTTTCTTATTTAAAAATGAACCTGAAAGTCCTGTATAATTCTAAATGTCATTTTTTAAAAAAATGGATTTTATTTTTAAAAAGAGAAGATTATCTTATAGTATTTAAACATCTTGGTGAGTGCATACATTTATATATACTTTTGTAGGAGAGAAAATAGGCTGGTGTAAAAAGCTAAGATACAGCATATATTTAAGCTGGATTTCTATTAAAAAATCTTACAACATCAAAGTTCCTGTTGTCTATTTTTTGCACATACACTCAAAACCCTTGGAGCAGTAGACATGTTTTTAATGACTCAACAAGTAGAAACTGCCAATTTATTTTTCCTCAAATAATTAAATCTTTAATTAATTTCACATATAGTTAGTAATAAGCATCATCCTAGTTTTGAACTTTCAAGTATTCCTCTGTTTGCTTCTAGCATGCTTCTGAGCTTACTGGAGCTACTTAAGCCTCATGATCAGTTTGAGAACAGCTCTCAGACTTTCACTTCTTAAAAAAAAATAATAAAACTCATCCCAAATGATATGGGGAACTGTTGAGTCAAGAGATACAAATTATATGAAACCATAAAGTGGCATAATTGAGCAAAGCAATTTTGGTGAGAAACTAAAAAGGAGGGGGAATCATGTAAATGTGATTATTTCTAATTAGAAACAATGAGTAACCAAATCAAATTATACAATGAGGATTGGATTTAGATCCCTGGAGGAGAGCAACACAGCATTTGCATTCATCTCCAGCTTTTCCCGATCTCTATTACTTCTCTGTGCTTTCTTAGACCCTTCATTGGAAGTTACATTATTCTTGGTACAGATCTTCACGATAGTTGACTTATATAGGGTGATTAATGTTCTTTCAACATATTTGCCAAAATCTTCCTTCATCAGGAAATATGCTCTACTAGGTGAAGTAAGGAGACATAAAGAAGCACAACCTTTTTCCAAATTCATTGTGCCTTTTTGTGAAATAAACCAAAAAAGAATAAATTGAGATTCACTATGGGCCTAACTATTGGTCATAGCTTTGTGATATGTAACTATGTAATTTTGAATAAAATTTTTAACACTGATTTTCTAAAGTCCTTCTCCATAAAATAATGGTGTGTGTCAGGGAAGATGGTGGTAAGTAAAGATCAGACAAAATTTAAGCAAGCTACATTGAGAAGTTACTTCGGCTTGGTGTTTGGAGGAGAACATGTACTTGAGGACTCCAGCAAAGTATAAGTACAACAGAGTAGAATAGAATAGAATAGGAATATACCTAAATAAGCTTTTCTAGAATTTTATAATTAAAAAATAACAAGGAGGAATCCTTTCAATATATATACACACACACACACACACACACACACACACATATCAAATCATCACATTGTACTTGAAACATCTTACATTTTCTTAAAATATATTTTATTGATGTTTTACAGAGAGGAAGGGAAAGGGATAGAGAGTTAGAAACATCCATCAGAGAGAAACATTGATCAGCTGCCTCCTGCACACCCCCTTTTGGGGATGTACCCACAACCAAGGTACATGCCCTTGACTAGAATCGAACTTGGACCCTTCAGCCCACAGGCGAATGCTCTATCCACTGAGCAAAACCAGTTAGGGTGAAATATCTTACATTTTTATGTGTGAGTTGTATCTTTTTGAACTTAAAAAAAAATTACTTGAGACAGAAAGCAGACGGTGGAGAGTTAGCGAGGGTTGGGTGGTGGTGATAGGGAGCAACTGCTAATGCCTGTGGGACCTCCTTTTGGGTGATGAAAATGATTTGAAACTAGGTAGAGATGATGGCTGTACAGCATTGTGAATGCCACTGAACTGTTAACTTAAAAAGGTTAATTTTACGTTGCGTGAAATGAATTGGTTGCTGCCATTACTCCTGATAAAAATGTCAAAACCAAGAGAAAAGCACAAAAACACTAAGGTGATTTTAAATTTACCATGCAGCTAAATTATGCGTAACTCTAACCTTTCAAAGTTCATTTAATAAATAATCCCTAACAAACTTTTGAGACTTCTTTTCATGCCACTCTTCTCCCCCATGCTGCTTTTTGTAGATTTCATGCTGTGCTGCTCTTTGAAAACAATATATACTCTCTCATCCTGAGGCCTCTGCACTCACTATTTCCTTGAAGGAAGTATTCTTATGCCCAGAGAAGCCATTCTAAACAATTTTCATCATTCTTAATATTTTTCCCTAATTTTCTTTTCCTTATAAAATTTATTATTTCTTGCCATTATACTGTACAGCATTTTTTACTAATTTTCTCACTGTTTATCCCTTACTGTAATGTAAGGTCCATGACAATAGGTGCATTGTGTTTTATTCATTGCTTTTATCCCCAGTTCCTACCTCTTAAGATGAATACAGTACACACACAAACACACACACACACACACACACACACACACTAGGGGCCTGGTGCACAAAAATTTGTGCACTAGGTTGGGGTGGTCCTTCAGCCCGGCCTGTGCCCTCTCGCAGTCTGGGATCCCTTGGGGGATGTCCACCTGCTGGCTTGCCTGGCCAGGCTGGGTGAGTGGCTGATGGCAGTTTGTAGGCTGGCCAAGCTGGCTCCGCCACCCATCCACCCTCGCTACCACTCGGCCACACCCACCTCTGCTCCGTAGCTGCCGGCCTCCAACTTGGCTGAGTAAGTTTGCATACAGCGACTCTGATTGGCTGGTGGGCGTGGCTTAGGCATCTCAGAGAGAAGGTTAATTTTGATATTACTCTTTTATTAGAGTAGATACCTTGAATGTTCATAGGGGATGGACCTTCATATGTTTAGTTCTTAGAGCCTCTTAAGTAATTCAGCATTGCATACAAAGAAAACAGAGGAAAATCCCTTGCTTTCATAGTACAAGGAGCTGCAATCATATATTTATCTCTAATCTCAGGAGACTGACAAATGCCATAATACTCCTTATATTATAGTGTCAGACCACATAACCACCTACTGGACCAGGAGACCAACTCAGATTACAGACAACTGTGAACACAGCTTTTTAAAATGGCTCATTGATAGTACATTTCAAATAGAGGCAAAAGTTGGAAGAAGGGCATAAGATTAAATGATCTCCAAGTAACCTGCAAGTGCCAACATTATAAGTCTAAAATCTTATTACATTGGCTAAACGACTGTCAGCATGATTCTGAATTTGTCATTTACTGGGTATATGCTAGCATAATATCAGATTAGCATTTCTTAGGGACAAATAATAATCTAAAGTTCTTAATTGAATAAATGCTCTTTTCATTATTAAATGAACTGAGACAATACTTTATACTAAACAATCCTTTTTGGCAGTCAAAATATTCTATAGCTTATAAAGCTTCTACAAAGTCTTGGAGCATAGAAACATTGCTAATACTTCAACAATCCAGTGTATCACCTCAGCACACTAATTTTCATCTTCCCAAACATTGTTCACTTGATTCAATTTAGAAAGCACTGCTCTAGAGAGTATTCATCTTGAAGGCAGGGGACTATTTCTTAATAATTGCTTTATAACTCACACGTAGCTCAGTGTAAGGGATGAATACAAAAAGGTTAAATGCGCGAATGTTGGAAAAGCTAATAAATTACATTATTTTTTGCTAGAACCAAAGACATATATAAAACAGTTTAGGGGCTAATAAAAGTGATATGTGAATTTATATGAATACTATGGGTATTAATAATATTAATAATTCACATATATTATGAATATTGCTTAGATGTAGACATGCATCAGAAGACCTTGTCAGGACATTTTCCCAAGCCCTGAGACTAAATTGCCTGGGTTGTAAAGAAACCATTCCCATTCCTAGTAGGAGGCAAAATCTTCAATTGAAGAGAAAAAAATAGAAAATAGATTTTTAATGCAGGAAGTTACTGTCATAAAGCTATTTAATTATAGCATAGTATTCCAGTATTCCTTTAAAGGGTTGACAGATAAGCAATAAGTAGAATCTTTAATTTCAACCAAATCACAAGGTTGACAGTAGTTATAATCTATAAGAGAAAGATGTAAATTGACCATACCTTTGTGATGCCCACCAACCAATCAGGAATGAGTATGCAAATTAACCCAACAAAGCTGGTGGGTTAATTTGCATATGCAGGTGCTGAGCAGTTGGGGCAAGGCGGGATGCTTGTGTAGTAACAACAATAATGTAACAACAATAATGAGAACAGCTTTCATTTTAAGCATCTACTATGTGCTAGGAACTAATTCATTTACCAATATGCATGTTATTAATTACTTAATTTAATTCATAGAGATACTAGTATATCTTTCTAGAGATCAGAAAACTAACCCAACTAATGAGTGTAGAGATCCAATATATACACAGGTTTTTCAGACTCTATCCTTTAAGCCTCAGCTTCCCCATATGCCAACCAAAATTGGATGCTTGCAAATAGGTTTTTGAAAAAACTGGTGTCGGTTTGACAGGTAAGGTGGTTTCCAGAAGAGAGTCAGAGTACAGGTGTTTCAAGGTCAAGCCTACGCTCTCTTTATCTGAGATAAACACATCATGGCATGAGCATCTAGTATCTGAAAGACAATTAGCAAATGGCTTCTTCCCTCCCCCCATGATGTTTTCATCTTTTGGAGTTGAACTGTAGGTATCAATTTTATCTGAGTTTACTCAGGTCTAAAACCTGAGTCATGCATGGTTTCTCCTTTCCTTTCACCCATTGCGTGAGATTCATCATCAAGTTCTGTTGCTTCTCCCTTCAGAACATACACACAAGTTGGTCACTTACTGTTATTTCCACTCTGGTCCAATCAGTCATCATTAAGACACTGGTGATTATAATAACACTCTAAATGCTCAGCCTTTTCCTACCCTGTTTCCACTTGGATCCACTCCCAACATGACAGCCTGAACAGGGCTAACACCTTGCAGGGCTGTAGGAGTCATTTCAAACATTTAGTTTTTATTTTGTGTGAGATGGCATGCCCTTGGGTGGTTTTAAAGAGAGATGGGCTATCGAAAGGTCTCTTATTTGTGCTTTGAACATCTCACATAACCTTTCACTTCAGGGCCTTGTCACAGCTGGCCCCCTGCATGTGCAAAACTTCCTCTTCATAGGGCCTCAGCTCCTTAGATATATACTCAAATGTCTGTTTCTCAGTGTGGCCTCCCTGGACACTTTATTTAAAATTAAATTCTCCCTCCATCTCTTCAGGGAACTGCCATCCTTCCTCCTTTTCTTCCTCCTTTCTCCTGTACTTATTGCTGCCTGTCACAATTTTTAAATTTATTTTATTGTTTAAGGTATTACAAATAGTAGTATATATGTCTCCTTTTTTCCCCCCACATTTACCTCCCCTCAGCCTTCCCTACCCCCTGGCTCTTGCCCAATTTTTTTTTTAATGTACTTTCTTTACTGTACCTTTTATCTCTCCCCACTGGGAGATAAACATTATGAAAGCAGAAGTATTTGTCTGTTTCCTTCACTGTTGTATCCACATCCATGTTACTTAGAAGAGAGCCTACTACACAAAAAGGAGGCTCTTTGGTAGCCCACCTCTCTTCAAAAATAGCCAAGCACATCTCACACAAAAGCCTCTTGATAAACATTTGCTTGAATAAATATTGATCAATTGACCTCACCCAAAATACCAGTCACTAAACTTATTTAGATCAGAAATTATCCAGAGCTGAAATTTTATTTATTTTCTTTCTTTCCTAAAAAAAATGAATAAAATATAGAACAGTAAGAGTGTTTCATTTATCTCTTACAGGTAGGGGATTATCATATACTTGCCAGATGCCAAATTCCAGGTGCTGCACTATTAATCACATGGAAACATCAAGTCCCATGGCTCCAAGTCTATGCCCTCATCAACCAGAAAACTGAAGAAGAGAAAATATTAATAAACCTCACAGAGCTGAACTGTGTGGCATTAATTGAATAGTTTTAATTTGGAGTAATAAATTATTAGAAATAACTGTCAAGCTTAGCAAGCTACAAAGTGCACAGGAATGATGCAGTTTTGAACTAGAAGATATTTAAATCTCTCTTAGAAGATATTAAATAGGGCTCAAGCTAGCACACTGGGAATTGACTCATGAAAGAAAGCACACACACAAAAACCCTCGCACAAGTATGCAAGCAATTGGGCCCCACATATATGCAGGATGTCCCAAAAAAATGTATATACACTTTAACAGCTGATAGCTCAATTTTGAAAATGAAATCTATTTTTAAGAACACTGCCTTTATAATTATTCAGAATGTGTTCTGGTATATACATTTTTGGGGAACACCCTTTACATAGTTACAGTTTAAATTATGTATATCCATTGTCCAAATATATACATTATACATCCATAAATACATAAAATACATATGTATCACATAACAGAATAAATTAACTTGCAAGAATTTTCTATGATTGATTTTTAATAAAAAAATGACACTCATGCAAATAAACCATCTGTAATCTGTCTAATTATAATCATCACTGACAAGGGCCCAACTGCATGGCTAACCACAAGACCTGGACTACAGGAAAGAATGATATTTCAGACAAAATTATATTTAACTCCAATGAGAAGGACAAAGAAAGTTAGTTGAGACCATAACTAGGGAGGATTTAGGCTGGACCCAAAACATAGCTTGCTGAGTGAGGGTCATGAGCCGGGAAAGAGAGGGCTGAAAGATCATGGAGACTTTTATTTTGATTGCAATAAAATGGTAAAAAGTTTAATATTTTTTTCTAGTGGGTATCTTTGTAGACAATTTAAGAATAGTCCAGATCATGAAAAAGACACAAGTTATTTCTAAAGTCAAACAGTGTGGTCTACTTGTAAAAAAAATTGACAGAGAATCCTAATACCACTTTTTCCTCTCGGTGCCATTGTCAAGCTGCTTCCCAAACCTTTCTGAAGTCTTAGAATCACATTTGAAATGAAAAGACTTTGAAACTTTCCTTCAGAATGGCACTCCCATCATTCCCAATGCTTCCATCTTATCCAAACACACACACGCGCAAGCGCGCACACATGCAGATAAAATATTTTTTTAAAATTAAAATATGTCGTCAAGCTTGAAAGTAATCATTGGAATGCTCAATCTAGGAAGAAATCGGAGCGACACAGATTATAGCAGCAATAACAATTTGAAATTGAGCAGCTCTGTTCCCAAAGAAAAACCTCTACTTCTGAAGTTACTCATATTGGATGTTAGAGCGATATAATAATTATCTTTCTACTAAACTAAAAGTTTTTTGTATTATCATCCACCATTTGGCCTTCTATCTTTTATAGTCATGCTGAGACTCTGTTTTCATGCAAAGAAATTCTTAAAAAATATGAAAACAGTTGTCTTGCTCAACCTAATTGCTACATTAAAAAAAAAAAATTCTCCAGCTGTAAACATTGCATTTTTGTCCTCATTCCTCACAAAAGGACCTTGGTGGCTGTCTTTTTCTTTTGCTTCTGCCATTTGTTAATATTTTTCAAGTTGGCAGTCCCCGCTAGAAACCAGGCTTCAGGTGTGGTCTGAATACTACAGAGGAAAGGAAGCTCAGACCAGCCCCATTCTTGCTCTGGGAACCTAATGTTAAGTAATACAAGGAAAATCTGCATTTGCTTTTCAGCTATGTCAATTTGGTAACTCTTGATAATTGGTTTTTAAACTAAAACCTGTTTTTTTTTTCACATGGTATTATTTACAGTGTATCTGATCAAAGGTAATGTTTCAAAGGTAAATACACCCTCACACACACTGACTTTAGTGACAGAAAGATCCATCCTTAGATCCCCTCTCTGCTTACCAGCTCCTTGATCCTAATGAATTATTCAACTTCTTAAAACCTCACCTGTTTAAAAAAAAGGATAATGAACGGCTTCAAAACTTTAGTTACTTAATGTAGGCAAAGTAACTACCACAATGTCAGTGCACGCAAAGAAATATTTTTAATTTTATGTGGAACAGCTAATCCTGATATATAAAAAGCCAGGGTCTGTAAGGACTGAACAGAGGAAGGGTCCATCCTCAGGCTCCATTGATCAGGGGATGGCTAATGGGGGAACCAGGGTCCCTCCAGCTCCAGTGAATCCATGGCAGCAGTGACATTTTGAGTGTGTGGGTAGAAGGCAGACTGCTTGGTCCTGTCCCCATCACCCAGGCTCCATTGACCAGGGCATGGTTAACAGGGAACCAGAGTGAGTGGCCCAGGGACTGGTGAGCAGCTGGAAGGCAGGCCTCTTGGTCCCTCCATCTGGCCTTCAGACTGCAATCAATCAGTGGCAGAGGTGGGGCAGAACTGGGGACTGGCTTTCTGAGTAGTCCTGTAGGTTCAATCTCCAGAGCACACCAGGCACCAATGGACCAATGCCTCCAGCACAATCCTGACAACGCTGCTGGCCTCGGGCACTGCAGTCGTCCCCTCCCTAGACTCTCAACAAGGAAGAAAGGATACCACCAGCAGCGCCAGGGGTGACCAGTGGTGACTGACTGCTCTCCCTGTGCTTCTTCCAGGTCACTGGAGCTGGCCCCCGTCCACCTCACTCCAAATGACGTGTAATCACTGTACACGGAAGGAATGTAGTAAAAAAAAAACAAACACTGATGACCAAGAGAATGTCACAGTCAACATCAATGTCTGGAGTCCAACTTAGGAGAACAGAGATAAGGGAGAATTCCGTAAGTTGGCCGATGCCAAGATATTTCTGAGTAACTGCTTGCATGTGACAGTTGTGTGACCATAGAGGAAGGTTCTTGCACGTTCTGAACCTTAATAAGAAATGTGATACCTCACAGCACAAAGTGCTGGCAGTATCTGTATGGCTTTAGTCTCTGTCTTATTTTGCTGCTAAATGCAGCCTCAATATCAGTGATGCATCCAGAAGGCTCTGTGGCTTCCTAAAAAGGCTTGTGGTGCACTGTCTTTGACATGAAGATAGCTGCAGACTTCAGCATCCTGGAGAGTCAGGAGGAATTTGTGTGTCGGTACTGCCAGCACCGTGAGGAAGAGCCCCAGCTACCCATGCTGACCTCCACCTACCCCAGCTGGGACCGATATGCAGAGCATGTGCTGGGTCAACCCATTACCCCCCACTTCTTCATGGCCAAGTCTCTTCAGCAGATCTTGGGTTCTCTGGTGAAAGATTACTTTACCAGATGGCAGAACCTGTCCTCAGACAAGATTTTCCACGTCATTGTGGCTCTGTGTTATGACAAGAAGCTAGAGGCCCTTTGAGAAGATGTTCGCACAGCTTTACATAGTTCCCAGCATGTGGACTGCATGTTAACCTCAGGTGAAATTATCCAGATAATGGAGCAAAGTGACCTTGCCTCAAGTGGACACTCTGTTAGGGAACATGCAGGAGAAGGAGGTGAAGCTCCACGAGGGACAAGGGTGCCAGCTTCGGCGGGTACTAGCCAAGCAGCTGTTCAACGAGGACGTGGGAGTGCTCACCTACTGCACCCTGAGGAACAAAGACTTCCAGGAGGTCACCCTTGAAAGGGACAGAGAGGTTCTGCTATGCTTTGAGGCTGCTTAGGGCTTTCAGAACATCCAGACGTGGTCCTGAAGCTGTAGAGAGGCAGGTTCCCCTGCCACTTCATGGAAGTCCTGGCCTGCATCAGGGATGCCTAAGTGGCAGGGGCCAAACCCAGGTGGATGATGGGTATGCACACAGGGTACTGCTGTGGCAAATGGAAGGCATCCACACTGCCATCCCGGTGTGGTCCCTGGAGACCAGCGCCCATGTGCAGGAGCCGTACCAGGAGTGGCTGGGGTATGGGGGGAACTGCCCCTGGGCCCAGGCGGCCCTGCACACTGCCTAGCAGGGCCCAGAGCAGCCTTCCAGGACATCAAGTGGTAAAGGTCCAGCAGACGCCCAGCCTGCAGGCCACCTGAGGAGGTGTGTCAGACACATGAAGGAAAGGCTTAGCATCTCTGTCATCGCTTTGGTTTTCAAAATTCCCTGCTCCTCATCTGTTGGCTCCCACGCTCTGAGGGGTGCTGTCATCCTCACATGGGTGTAAATGGAATACTGTATCTCTAGAGGACTGCCCCAAGGTACATATCCTTTTATCCAATGATGAAAAAAATCCCAAAGAGCAAGAATGGAGACAGACTGCTGTCCTTTCGGCTTAAAAAGAAACTCCGGAAGGGCCCTGCGAAGAGCTGAGACTTGGTTCTGTCCACACACCTCAGAGAGATTGGGTGAGGAAATGGCCCAGTTTGGCCCTGACTTTACCCACTTATGTTACTCCTGAAGGTGTCTTTGCCACAACGTGAATAAACTACCACCTTTTGGAATAGGGGCTCACACGAAAGTCTGCATTCCCAACTTTTCTTGAAACAGATCTATGTTCTGCAGCTGTGGCCACTGTCCTGAGATCAAGTCCTGTCGACCAGGTCCTGTTGCTGGGATTCAGGGGGCACTGGAGTGGAGGCCCTCCCTCCCCCTGCCATGCCCTTTTACACTCAGATATTAAGCTGAAGTCACTTTGGTGGGGACCCGGCAAGGGTGACAGGTGTCACAGATGGAAGGGTGGAGAATGGAGATGTGGACACCCTGCTTGGTCCCTTCCTGGGTGGGGTCAGGCAGATGAAGGCCAGCCAGCCTGCCCCACATTTGGGTGAGATATCATCCTCTGTATCCACCTCTCACCTGTGGGCCTGGCCACTCCTCTTAGCTCAGGGCAGCCCTCTGCATTACATGACAGTGCACTCCGCCCTCACATGCTGCTCGCCTTAAGTGAGAAGGAAGAGAGCAGTTTGCCCACAGACAACTACAGAGAAAGACAGGGCTCACGGCTGTTGAGCTCAGTTGCAGGAGCTTCTCCTGCCTCGATGGCAGCGCTAAGGAACAGCAAGCTGAGTGGTAAGGAGCAGCAAGCAGGCTGGCGGTAGGGAGCAAGGGGTCTCGAACTGCGAGAGGGATTTCCAACTTTTGTTTGCTTAGGGCATCCCCTGAGGGGTCCAGGACTGTGAGAGGGTGCAGGCCAGGTTGAGGGATGCCCCCCCCCATTCCCCAGTGTACGAATTTCATTCACTGTGCCTCTAATCCTATATAATAAAAGCCCAGCGACTAAACATTGGAATGACCAGAACAACTGGTCAACCAGTCGCTATGATGCACACTGACCAGCAGGGGGCAGACGCCCAACGCAGGAGGATTGGGATGAGTGACACTCCCACAGGAGAAACAGACTCTCAGAGGTGTAGTCCACAGCCACTTGGCAGACTGGGATGAGCGGTGCTCCCACAGCAGACTTAACCTCACAGGCCACGCCCCCCACTAGTGCATGAACCCCATGCACAGGGTCTCTAATTATTATTATAATTCTTTCTTGACCCAAATTAAACACTTATTTTTAATTAAAATGCGATCTGCTAGAGAATGGTTAGAGTTTTAAATGGTGTCATGAGTCATCCTTGGTGTTTATTGTCTCCTCATTATCATCCACTCACAAACACACCCACTTTTTTCCTTTTTTTCTTTTCCTTTTTTGTAAACAGCCATGTGAACACTTATATACATAGTTAAAGGGGCTCAGAGATTTGTGGCATAAGAAAAGGACCATTCTAAGTTTATGACTACTGAAGTATCATTAATTCATCTAATGCCTTAACAAACTGCTGTCCAGACTAAGTGCCACTTTGGATATAAAGAACATCTCTTTACTTTTCCTGTTTGTGAAGGGAACAATACAAATTAGGTGAAACTATGATGGCAAATTTGGTCTGAAGAAAATGACTAGATTTATATTTCTGGTCTGCCTGGGACTTTTGTCCCTGTAATATTAAGCAGATGCTTAACTTCACATTTAATTATCCTGTAATATGGAAATAATATCTCTACCTAAGAGTTTTCATAAGAATTTAAACAGAAAATCCTACAAAGTGCTTAGCACAGTGCCTGCCACATAATAAAGCCCTCAAAATTAACTATTATATATCTGTCAGTTCTTTTAACTCCATCAGTTTCTCCAGTATCATTTACTTCACCATGATTTTTTTTGATCTTCTCAAAATAAAAGTGTTTTGGCCCTCATAAATATAGCATGCAAAGCAATAATTTGGTTTGTGGGGAGAGTTGGCAAACAAATAATTTTGATGTGTCAGTGTTCACCATGGAAAGACACTAACAGCTTATGTTTTATTTATTTCTTGATTAAATATGTGATTGTCATGTGGTCACAGAAGAAGTATAACCACACTTTCTACAAAAAATCTGGATTTGTGTTTGCTCCATTTTCTATTTTAAATAATATTTAGAAAGGAAGTGGCATTTCTTGTGAATTTATACCACAGTCCTCCCTTTTGTATGTACATAAAGGTATCTGTAAATTGAGAGCACTTTATTTTTTTGGACAATCACATCACCCCTGAAAGAGGTTGGACTGCTTCTATCTCGAAGGCATGGGAGTTTAGGAGGCTTCATGTGGAAGAGGGAAGATGCCAACTGCTTCTCCTCCTCAGCAAACTGTTGTAGAGTCAACAGTCTTAAAAGGAGCCGGGTCTTACTGGCTCCTGTCAGAAAAGCATTTGCAAGAAGAGGACGTGGTACAGACTCAGGATTAACTTCAACTGGAAAAAGTGGCGATGGAATTGCACTGAGATTCTTAGCAATCTCAAAAACTAGAACTGTGGACTGCAGAACCTCCTTTTTCAGTAGTTCATGCAGAATGCAACTAATAAAATGAGCCCACAAGAAGAAAACACATCATCTACTTCCAGAGAGAAATGAAAACCGATTCAGCTGTCATAAAATTCTTGTCAGACATGTAGACTATAATTAACGTGATAGATAGATATATATGTAAGAATTGTTATAAAAGGTGTGATTACACTGTGGATGAGTTATGTTGTTTAGCTAGTTGTGAAAACATCAAAATTAAATTCATAACATCACATATATTATTCGGTGCTCCATAATTTAGGTATCTATGTTTCACAAAATTTATACTCAAGAGTCAACCAAAAATATTTTCCTGTTTCATAAAAATCCAATTCTTTAACTTACAAAAACTGTTTGGCAGCTGACGAGAGAAGGGGAATGAAAACAAGCAAGCAAGTAAGGGGTCTCCTTCAGGATGGAGAGGTTTCATAAACTACATTTTATAGCAAGAACAACAAAGATCCTCTTGTAAGATTCTTCATCATTAATCTCTTTGCTGACACATAGTCTGTGTAAACAGAGATGAGTTTGGGGTGTTTGTGGCAAATATTAGGTTAAATTTCACAAGGAAATAACATTTTGGCTTATGTGTAGATCTTTGTTAAAAGAATATTTTTATTAATTCTTATGTTTTATGACCTTTAGTGGCAAAATAATTAATGGAAAGAAAATTTTATTTAAAACCTGTAAATGAGATGCTCAGCACAAGAAATTCCCAATACAAGAGAAAGAATTTCACCTGGGTTTGCTTCACATAGACAAATTCCCCAAGCTATTCTTGGCTCAGAAGGTAGCTTGGTTCTTTTATACTAGTAACATAAGTAGGGAAATATTCTGCCTGTACTCACCAACTCTTCACTGGTGGTCCATTGAATAATATTCAAACTTGCCCAGAGATTACAAGGCTATGCATGAACTTTACCCTTTATTTTTCCCTAATGGTGTCTTATTGCACTTTCATACCAATCATTGGTCGTCTTTGATTTTTGGAATACACCAACCACTCACTTTTGTTATGTTATGTTTTATTTTCATCTTTTCATATCCTGCTTTCTCTGTCTGATCTTGTTTCCTCTTTACTTGCCTGATTCATTCTCTATTTTTAGATTAGATACAATTTTTCAGAAAGACTCCCATGATGTGACAAATATTATCAGTGCTCAACAATTCTCGAACTTCTGTTTCTTCTTTGGCATGCAAAAGATACTTCTCACACTCTTTGTTGTTAGATGAGGTCATATGACTAGTCTGGCCAATGGCATGTAAGCAGAAATGACAAGGATCACATCCAGGCTGGAGGAGTGAACACCTCCTGCTTAATTATCCAGACTTTCTTTTATACAGTGAACTTGTTGAGTTGGTAGAGCTGGAGATCCTAAGTAGATTACTGAGACACCACAAGGAGGACTGATGTCCTAAGGGGTTGGATGAATGACCTCTGGTTTCATATGGATGAAAAATAAACTTCTATTGTGTTAGGCCACAGAGATTTGGAGTCATTATTTATGTTGCTGAAATAGTAGCTGTACCATTCAAATTAGTTCTACCATTTTATTTTCTCTAACAGAATCTGAAACACTTTCATTAAAATTAAATAGGTATGTACTTCCTTATTCAATGTCTAGACCAGGGGTTGGCAAATGTGTTTAGAAAAGGGATAGATAGTAAATATTTCCGATCTTGTGGGCTACTGAACTTTGAATAGATTTGCAAACTCCACTGATTCCTAATGGAAAATTTGCTAGCCATTCTAGTTTCTCCATCATTTGGGGGAATGCAAGGTCATGAACATTTTTTTAGATATTATTCATTCTGAATAAATCTGCTTATAATTAGTAATAGACAATAGTTTCTTTCAAATTTACATGCCATTTTTAATCCTTGCCTATTTTAAAAGGTTTGAAAGTTCATGGTATTGGGATTGTGCATAACAAAGACATTCAGAACATTCAACTATCATGAGTTTTAGTTTATAGAAACTTTGCTACAAATGGTGTTCTGTTCCTTAAAATAAAATTTAAAAATTCCACACTGGAGGGGAGATTCTAACCCTGGGTGAGCAAATTGTTCAGTGAAGTGAGTTCTAGATGGTTTTATTTCTACTTTTAGTGCAAATAAAGGACTGGAGGCTTTATACTCTTAAAATTTGTGTTTTGCCTATCAAAATTATCTTAACTGAATATTCAGCCCTGATTTCATTACACATACATATTTTATGCATGTAACCATCAAAGAGGAGAGCGCTAATCTGTAATAAAAACACGAAGAAAACTATTATATGCTTCACTGGAAATAAACAAGAATTTATAAATCCATTACAGTTCTCGATCTAGGAATTCAAGATCATCTGTTGAGATCTTATCATTTGATAGGTGACACTCAGAAATTAGGAAGAGAGAATCAGCAGGGTTATAATTAGACATTAGATATTACACAGCTAATTACTAACATAGAGGTGACTAGAAAGCTAGTTACCTGACTCCTAAGTTAGTATTCATTCTGATCTGCCTTATAAAAGTCTAAGTCTTATGTACTGGCATGGCAGAAACAGAGTTTACAGCAGATCAAGTCAATCAGATAAAGATGGGTAGCACTGAAAGAGATGAAGGCTGAAGGCACTCCAGCAGGTGACAAGGGATGGGGTAGATAGAGGTAAATGAATTAAATGCTGAAGGATAAAAGAAGTATGGTATATATTGATGACAAACTTTCCTGCCTGACTAGAAAGTTGTTGACTGCAGATTAGAAGAAAGAAACGTTTGGTAGGTTAGAACTTGCAATTCAGGAATGTTTGGATATAATCCAGAACGAAAAACAAAAACAAAAAAAAACCAACAACAACACTGTCACAAGCTTTTAATTAAATGAGTAACATGATTAAATCACTCTACAATTAGTCTTTCATGTGCAATAAACATAGTTAGAATATGGTATGAGGAGACAGTGAAAGCTACTCTTAGACCATTTTGTAAAAGGGTTGTAAAGACGTGCGAAATTAATATTGATTTACTTTTTTTGCATATTCCCAGCACATTTATGATTAAGGGGAGAAATAAGAAAATTTCATTTTTTGGAGACATGTAATTATTTTTCAGAAGCATACTTGTCTATGACCAAAAAAGCAAATGCCTGTATTTCATACTTTCTTTCTCAGTTGCACGAATGAAACCTCAAGTTTTAGGAAAGGTGCAAAACCGGCTCCAAATCAGGTTCAGAGATAAGCTGGGCTGCATGCCCTCTAAGAGCAATCCATCCATGGAGGATTATGGGACATCTTGGTAGGCCTGAATTTGAACCAGGTTCCAAGGATGAAAGCCCACAGACTAATCTGCTGAGCTACCAAACCCACTGTCCTGCTGGTTTACAGAAATCCTATTAACTGTGAGATTGAAGAGAAGGAAGATAAGATAGCACAGTGTTGGGAATCAAGCTTCAGTGGTTTTAACAGAAAAAGTACTTTTGAACTCTGCTATTGTATACAGATAGGAATTGAATGCTACATGCACACTAGAGGTAGGTGTACATGTATGTAACTATGTTCAATAAAATTGCACACTGTCACAGATTCTATTTTGCAAGTAATGCATGGTAAATAAATATGTTCAACATATTTAACATGAAAATACTTATCATAGGATTGGTATTCATGTTGAAATTTATTTTTTATATCAGTTATTCCAAGACAATGACTGTATACATTAACTATAGCCAAATCCTTCTTCTATCATCTGCTATCTATCGGTCATACTCAACAGTTTCAGGATATATTAAAATAAGGAATCTTAATTCTGGCTCTGAGAATACCTTCCACAAACAGGTTTTGGTGGTGATCCTTCCAGTACAAGCGGAATGTAGCAAGAGAGTTTTTTTAATTGCCAATCATAAAATGTGAGTTTAAATTTGTAAATAAATTGGGCAACTAAGATCATCAACAAGAGAATTCATCATGCATCTTAGAATATGGCTGGGCCAGACTAGGGAAATTCTATAACCACTAACCACACTGGGTTTTGATCTCTCATCCAGAAAATGAAGAGGTTGGATAAGACTTGGTAGCCAGTATGTATCATTTTTTATTGTTCTAAATAATTTAAGATTTTATGATATTAAAATTGCTGATCAGTAATTTAAAAACAAAACAAAACACAACAACATTAAGTGGGTAAATCCTCCTAAAAATCAAAAGAGCCCAGAAGCCAGGTGTCAGAAATTTGGAAGTAGGAGGTTTATTCTGTCTCTCAGGAGTTAACATGATGGGTATGGGTCAGGGTTGCTCTGAGGAAATGACTGGTCATTGCTGAGTTTTTATATCATTTTTCCATCTGTTAGACTAGATGATGTTTGATCTCCCTTCTAGCATTAAAATACACTGCTCCATTATTTATCTAAATGATTACGTTCTACATACAGTTTGTTCATGAAAGCAGGCTAGAATTCTGGTTACTTTATGACATTGAAAAGGACATCTTTTTAGAGCTTCGATTTCTTTTCCTGTAAAAGGAGTAGAGTGGGGACTACTATTCACATGGCAGGGGTGGTAGAGAGACTGTGAATTAAAGGGTGTGAACGTGCTCCATCTTCTATAAGCACTATAAATAATGAAGTAAAACAGTCACTACAAATTAAGTTGCTTATTAACAAATGATCACAGGAATATTAAGCTGTTAGCTGATTTTCAAAACTTCACTTAATTTAAAAGAGAATCATTTATGATAAGTGCAGTTAGTTTAATTCTCCTAAATTTGAGGTAATTTTATTTTCAGTGTGAAATAAATTCAACATTTGTGTCGGGGAGACTTTCTTTTGCGACGAAGATAAGATTCTTAAAAACAGTATGGTTCTGAAGTTTTATGATTGGAAGCTAGCTTAATCTACACATTTTGTAGGCAAAAAAAAAAAATAGCAAAAATTTTCTAACTTTTATTTCTAAACTACAGCCGTAGTGAAAACAAAAATGCATTCTGAGTTGTTATTGCTACCTTAAATTTACCACAAAAGTGATACTTTGTACACTATTATAGAAACTATTTTAATTATCTCTTCATTTTAATACTTGTATATTAAGGATTATAGACAAGCACCAATGGAACATTTATCTTGAATTATTACAATGATAAAGATATAAGAAATTAGACATTTTACATCTCAACATTATAAGTATGCACTATATGTATATTCTCCCTTCTTCTGGGTATCTGCAGTCTTTGAACACCAGGAAGGAAATGTTCAAATAATAACAATAAAAAATGAAAATGAGTCAAACACTGTAGAGATACTTTGCATTAAACTCTGAATTCTCAACTACCTATAACGAGACTGCAGGAGGAAGGGCCTGTACAGATATCCACCTCATTGGTTTTCAAGGGGTGAGTCTGTTATCTGTTTGAGTTGATATATCCAGTTAGACTCAGAGTTTGCTCTTGAGTCCAGACCCAGGGCTGTGGCTGTGAACCCATCCAGGCACAGGATACTCTGCAAGTCCATCACAGCCTCTATGCTCGCTCTGCTTTTGATCTCAGTGCCACTGACCTGTCACTCCAGCTTGTTCCTGAGTTAGCATCAGGAGGTTTTCTTGCTATATAGGAGGGGTTCTCCTTCACAGAGTCTGGCCTTCTTTTAAAATCTTGCTTTCAAGAGCAGAATTTCCAATATGAAGAAATATGTTACTACCTTTGAAGGTTTTTGTTGTTTCATGTTTTTTTGTTTGTTTGTTTTTTGTTGTTGTTGTTTTTGGAATTGAGGTCCCAAGGTGGAAACCTCTGGGTTAACAGATAATTTTATGGCAATAATTAAAGTTATGGCAATAATTAAATTTATGGCAATAACAGCATTTTAGCTCAATCTGCTCAGTTTAGGAATCTGCGTAATAGAGGTAAACACTCTGGTAGGCTATTTTTAATGTTTCTAACTTAAAACATTTACTAAATTGTATACAATAAAGCTATACTCACAAGATGTTCTAAAATTTAAAAATAAGTTTTCCAGCCAAGTATAAATGTAAAAAAATATATATCTCCTTATCCTAATATTCCTAATGTACCCATTAATACACTCTTATGTTATTCATGAAAGTCACCTCCTATCTTTAACCTTGCACTTCTCAAATCATTTAAACATGGGAAACTATTATCTTATAAATTCTCTAACACCTGCCATTATGCACTATGCAAAGAGACAGTAGAGTTGCTACTCAGGTATATGGTGCCAATAATTATTTTCTTATGAATGGGAAATATTGCCTCTGGCTGGGTCAGTTATCTTCCCAATATTCCTCTTCACACCTCTTCCCGACCTAAAAAATTATGCCATTCATGGCTTTCTGTTGTCCATGACATAGATTTAAACTCCTAACGTATTATACAAAGATTAGGGTCTGATGAAAACTTATCTTTGTATCTTATCCCCATGTCTCTCTCATCACTGAGCTTACTGTCTCACAAAATTATCTACTACTCAACTACTAAACACAAAACACTCACTGTGCATGCCATTCATTATGTGTAGAAATTCCTCTTTTTCACTTTTTCATATGCTTCCACTAATTCTTCTAAATATAATTAAAATGTCATCACTCTCTAAAGATTTACTCTTATACACTTAGGTACTCTTACTCTTCATTATGAACTAGCATACCCTTGGACCCATCTTTACATAGTACATTAATATAGTACCAAAATAATCTGTTTAAATGTCCTTTTGCAAGTAAATCTAATCCAGGGTGCTAGAAGGTAAAGAAGCTATTCTCTCTGGGTGAAGAATTATTGTTTGGAAAGGGACATGCAAGAATCTTCTGGAATACTATTTTTTAATATAGACTGTGATCACATGGCTATAAGCATTAAACAAAGATTCAGATTGTAAACTGAAGATCTGTTTAATGAATCTATTGTTATTTTTTATGTAGTACAAGAGCATAATTAAAAAAAAATATGTCTCTGCCCTAGCCAGTTTGGTTCAGTGGATAGAGCATTGGCCTGAAGACTGAAGGGTCCCTGGTTCAATTCTGGTTAAGGGCACATACCTCAGTTGCAGGCTTGATCCTAGCCCTGGTCAGGACACATGCAGGAGCTAAATAATCAATGTGTGTCTCTCACATTGATGTTTCTCTCTCTGTGTCTCTCCCCATCCCTTCTACTCTCTCCAAAATTCAATGGAAAAACATCCTTGGGTGAATATTTTTAAAAAAATCTCCTGCTAGGTTTTAATCATTTAAGGAGATATATATTTATTCACTTTTTAAAAAATCTTCACCCAAGAAGTGAAGATATTTTTTCCATTGATTTTTAGAGAGTATGGAAGGGAAAATGGAGAGAAAAAAGGAGAGGGAGAGGGAGAGGGAGAGAGGGAGAGAAAAAGGGAGAGAGAGAGAGGGAGAGAAATATCATCATGAGATAGACATATCGATTGGTTGCCTCCTGCTACAGCCTCAACTGGAGCCAGGGATTGAATCTCCAACCAAGGTATGTACTCTTGACCAGGAATCCAACCTGTGACTCTTAAGGCCATAGGCCAACACTCTAACCACTGTGGAACCCAGTCAGGGCTTTATTCAGTTTTTAATTACCAAAGTCTATAATGGTGGACAGCACGATAGGGACATACATACTCCTTGAAGAATAAGTAGATGAATGAAGAAACATGCAGGCAACCCTTTACCCTGGGTGTAGCCTTAACTTGTCAAGAGAGAGACAAACTTCAGGTAGAAGGCTATTTACTTGATTATAATTACAACAATCAGAAGACAAGGATGATGGCAGGTAGTTAGTCACTTTGCAGATAAGGAGAGAATGCACAGACTGACTAAGAATTCTGAATAGAACTAGAGTTTGGCAATATTTCAGCAATGTAATTTACTGAATAGCTCAGCAAATACGTACACCCCATATGTCTTCTATTTTCCCTCATACTTAAGACATTTCCCTAAAGGCTAATAAACAATAGGCTCATCCCCCAAGAAAACTGAACACACACACACACACACACACACACACACACAATTCAAATACTATTAACATTAAATGCCAGCTAAAAAAATCAACTAGCATTAACTTCTTGCCATTGAGAATCCTACTTTTGAAAAAGGTTCTACTGTTAGACAATACAAAAAACAAGAGGACATTTCAGGGGTCGTATTAGTTAAGGTTCCCTGCCCATTCAATGAAATATATGAATTGTCTAGTATGAGTCAGGAACTACACAAGGATCTGGGGGAAAGGGAGGAAATGGTGAACACACAAGATCCATAACTTCATGGAACTTACCACACACAAAAAGGAAGAAAAGTAGAAATAGCTATCATTTATGTATTTTTTTCCTCTATGCTAACCATTTTCCAGGCACTTCATCCTTGAATCAGTCATATGAGACAGGTATCATTACCATCCCACATCATAAATGAAGAAGAGGCTCAAAGGTGACTCAGGTCATACCAGTTCAACTATATATTTTTTCTCCTAAATGTGTCAACTTCTGGAGAAGACAAAACATCTGTGTTTCTTTCTCAGCATCCAGCACAGTGCTAACATAGTAGGGTGCCAGGTACTGATTGATTTACTGTGATGGGGTTTTGACCTACAACTCTTTTCATGTTCTTTGGCAGAAGGAAAGAGAGAAATATTTATTTCCTGTCTAAGAGATATACAGCCACATTAAAGTCTAGGTTTAATCTATCACTCTATGATTTGCCACTGTGCATTAAAGTAGTTGGCACGTGGCACGGCTTAGGCAAAATCAACCAAATTTATTAACCATTTCTGCCAGGTGAATGTCCCTGCTTCACTCACATTCCTGCAGAACCAGCTTACTATTGCACAGTGTCTGTGTGCGTTGCTTCTAACAACATGTACCAGCAGCACAGAAAGCCAGCGGTACGTATGCAAGGACTGACTGCAGCAGGGTCTGAAAGTTAAGCTCCCTTTCTTCATGGAAAGACCAATTCTCAGGTGTAATTTACTCCCCATAAAACCAGGTTGAGATTAAAACTTTGTTGAAATTGCACTTCTGATAGGACTGCTTCCTTTTGATGGGAGTGTTCTTGCCATCCCTTTACTAGTTTCTTACTGGAAGTACCTCCTTGCTAAATTATTTACACATGAAGCTTCATTCCTTCTTTTTTTTTTTTTTTTTTTTTTTTGACTCTAGGAAAGCCAACTGCAGGTTTCTATTTCATAGCAGTTTAGTAGCGTATCCGATAGGGTTCTTCAGAGAAGCAGAATAAATGAAAGATATATACATGAGAGAGAGATTCTTAAAGAAAAAATGAGCCTGGTAAGTTCAATAATATAGTACAGCCTGGCAGACTGGCCATTCAAATACAAGTTCATGTTATAGCCTTGAGTCTGAAATGCATGGGGCAGGCCAGCAGACTTAAAACTCAGGCAGGATTTCCATGTTAAAGTCTTAAGGAAGAACTTCTTTTTGTCCAGGAAACCCTGGTGTGTACCCTTCAGACCAACTGCTTGTGTAAGGCACACCCACATTATGGAGTACTAGAGACTGGATGCACAAAATTCATGCACAGGGCTCTGAGGGCCGAGGCGGTAGCCCTGGCTGCACCCCCAGCACTAGCAGCAGCAGCCCCTGAAGGATATTTTGAAGGAAGTCCAGTCTAATTAGCATATTATGCTTTTATTATTATAGATAATGTGCTTTGCATAAAGCCTAAGGATGGTAGTTGTTCAATCACATCTAAAAGATACCATTGCTATGGAATCTAGTTCAGTGTTCAACCAAATAGCTGGGCACCATAGCCTAGCCAAGTTGACACATGAAATGAACAGTCAGTGAAGGGAGTAAACATTTATACTATCTTAAGAGCACTTGAAGATAAGTGAGTGAAAAGAAGTATTGTTCTTGTGCTTTTATATTTCTATAAAAATGTTTATTTTGCTAGGGCTCCTCTAATACACCAGATTGATCCACTGATAGGTTAAGAAGTCCAGACAGAAGTTGAACTTTTCAAACGACGAGTTTTATTATGAGAGAAAAAGAACAAACCAGTCCATGCCCTCTGTCACTCTCTTCCATAATAGCATGTACCTCTCCTTCATAGCACTTATTAATTATACTAGAGGCCCAATGCATGAAGATTCATGCAAGAATGGGCCTTTCTTCCCTTGACTGCTGGCACCACCTTCACTCTGGCTGCAGCTGCCTTTCTGCCTTTCCATGCTGCCCAGAGGCCCAGAGTGGCTGGGGTGATGCAGAACGTCTGCATCATTCCATGGTGACAATGCAAGCATCCCGTCCTGGCTGCTTGGTGTGTGCATATGCAAATTAATCTGCCATCATTTGGGGGGTTAATTTGCATACCCACTCCTGATTGGAATGGTGGGCATCATGAAGGTATGCTCATTTTGCATATTTATCTTTTATTAGTGTATATTTCAATGTGGGTCATTGTTTCACAACTTTCTCATAACCCAATTAGACTAAGTTCCATGAGGTGAAGAGCCTATGATATTGTTAAATCCCCAAACAGTCCAGTACATGGCCTGGTAGATGTTTATTGAATACTAGAGGGCTGGTGCACAAATATTTGTGCACTGGGGGGAGGGGTCCCTCAGCCAGGCCTGTGCCCTCTTGTAGTCTGGTACCCCTCAGGGGATGTCCACCTGCTGGCTTAGACCTGCTTCCCAGGGGATTGGGCCTAAGCTGGCACTCAGACATCCCTCTGGCAGCCTGGGGGCCCTCAGGTGATGTCCACTTGCCAGCAGGGAGCAGGCCTAAGCTGCAGTCAAACATACTTAGTGCTGCTGAGGAGGCATGAGAGGCTCCCACCACCACCGCTGTGCTGACAGCTGGCAGCCTGGCTTGTAGCTCAGGAGAGTTCCCTCTGTGGAAGCACACTGACCACCAGGGGGCAGCTCCTGCATTGAGCGTCTGTCCCTTGGTGGCGAGTGAGTGTCATAGTGACCAGTCATTCCCAGTGGTTCTGCTGTTAGGGTCAATTTTCATATTACCTTTTATTATATAGGATAGAGGCATGGTGCATGGGTGAGGGCTGGCTGGTTTGCCCTGAAGATTGTCCCGGATCAGGGTTCAGGTGCTGCTGGGGTGCCTGGCCAGCCTGTTGAGGGGCTGAAGGCTGTTTGCAGGCTGGCCACAGCCCCTTCAGGGTGGGGGGCCCCATTGGAGTGCCTGGCAAGCCTGGGTGAAGGGCTGATGGCTGTTTGGAGGCTGGCCAATTCCCCCAGTGGAGACCCTCACCCCATGAGGGTGTGGCCATACTGGGTGAGGGGCTGATGGCTATTTCCCAGCTGACCACCACCCCCAGTGACCCAAAATCCCAGTGAGGCCTGCTGGAAGGAGGTATCTGGGGTTTATTTATCTTCTATAATTGAAACTTTGTTGCCTTGAGCAGAGGCCACAGCTGGCCAGGGCAGGCGGAAGCTTGGCTCCCTCCATTGCTGGGGAAACCAAGCCTCCTGCTTGCTCCAGCTCCATGGCTGCCCACAGCCATCTTGGTTGGCTTAATTTGCATATATTCACTGATTGGCTGGTGGGTGTGGCTTGGAGCATAGCTGAGGTGTGGCAATTTGCATGTTTCTCTTTTATTAGATTACACTAAAGGCCCAGTGCACAAATTTGTGCATGGGTGGGGACCAGCTGGCTGGCCCTAATCAGGCCCAATCAGGGCTGGGCTGGCAGGGGAGGGGCCATGTTGGGTGGGGGGTCTGATAGGGTTCAGCAGCCATAGGAGGGTCCATGGGAGGTTGGCTGGCCAGCCCCATCCCCAATTGGTGTAGGGGAGGCCAATCAGGGGTGGAACTGGCTGGGGGGTAGGGGCTTCAGGCCAATTAGGGTGGTTGGGGCCCACTGGGGTTGGGGCCAGCCGGGGGGCTGCAGCCAGTTGTCTGGCCAGACCTGCTCCTGATCAGGGTAAGGGGGCCAATCTGGGGTGGGGCTGGACAGAAGAAGGGGCTATAGGAGGGCCAGCCCTGCCCCCTATTAGGGTAGGCGGGTGATCAAGGGCGGGGCCATCCAGGGGCAGAGGCTATGGGTTTATTGGGGTTGGTGAGGACAAACTGGGAGGTTGGCCAGCTGGCCCCACTCCTCTGATCACGCCAGTTCATTGGTCGAAGTGGGCGTCATAGTGACTGGTCATTCTGGTCATTACAGCATTCTGGTCTGGTCACCAGCTTTTTATATATATAGAAGTGCCAATGGCATTAAGTTATTAATGTAGATATGCCCTAATTTATATATAAATATATGGAAATGTACCACCATTTATATATAAGTATAATTATATAAATGTAAATAATGCATAAATATTTATATATTTATGTATAAATATATCCAAATCCTGTATTATTTCTGAACAAATACCATATTTTCCAGCATATGAGATGACTGGGCATATAAGATGACCCCCAACTTTTGAGAAGATTTTCCTGGGTTAAAAAGTCCAGATGGAGACCGTATGCAGAACAAAAAGGAGCCGCCTGGAGACACCTGAGTTCTCCATCCAGCTCCATTGAAATGAATGGAGTGCAGCCGTTTTTGAGCTCCTTCCACCATATGCAGCGACTGCAGATTTTCCAGTCAGGCTTGGAAGTTTCAGCACCCGCCCTATAAGATGACCCTTGACTTTTGCGAAGATTTTCCTGGGTTAAAAAGTCATCTTATATGCTGGAAAATACGATATCTTTGAGTGGTGCCCTGAAGAAATGTACTTATCCTTTATGCTTTTTCTGTTTGTTGTTGTTTATGTTATTTTCATCTAAATTCCTTATTGTTTAAAGTATTACATGAGATTCCTTTTTCTTCCATTGATGTTTGTTGTTTTTTTAAATATTGTTTTTATGGATTTCAGAGAGGAAGGGAGAGCAAGAGAAGAAAGAAATATCAATGATGATAGAGAATCATTGATCTGCTGTCTCCTGCACACATCACACTAGGGATCAAGTCTGCAACCCTGGCATGTGCCCTGACTGGGATTCAAACCATGACCTCCTGGTTCATAGGTTCATACTCAACCACTGAGCCACGCTGGCTGGAGTAGGTTTTTTCTGTTTTTATGCATATGATACCCCTTTCATTGGAAACTTTCCTTTCAGTTTGTCCCACATTGAGATTCTCCTTGTGGTCTTCATGCAAAAGTGAGGTCATCCTCAACCCCTGAGATTATTTTTGCTGGAAAGTATCTCAACATTGGCTTACTGTTACCAACTTCAAACAGAAGGAAAAAAGGGAGACAGACAATCCGACGGGAACACCCAAGCAGCAGAAAATAATTGGACTCTAACCTGCTCCATCCTCCAGAGGAATCACTGCGCGCACCGCTCCTGCCCAGACCGTGCTGTGCATCCCTTGGAATCACTGCCGCAGCATTTTATTGCTCATTAAACAGTTTTTAATGTGAATCCACTCTTGGCATTTCTATTTTATAGTTGTTTTCCTCACAAATCTCCCTGTGCTGCATACCTCCTTCCCCACTACTTGGTAATTTAAAAGAAATTATGTAAGCTTATTTCTCTGATGAAGAAAGCCTAATGCACAAACACACAAAGGATCTGACCAGCGTAGCTGAGGTAGCTAATGAATCTGGCAATTGTAAGCTCATTCCCAATAAAAATGGGCCCCACAAATCAAGATGAAAAATGTGTTTTGTACCTCGGGGGCCATAATTGTGACGCATTTACAATTCATAAGCAGTGACTGCAGGGTGCTCACTCTAGTGAATCCTCGATAGACGAGTGGATATTGATGCTTGCCGTGGAGAAGGCACAACAAAATCATCTGTCACATGAAACACTCACTCGGGAAGCCTCACAGGCTAATAAAATGCTGAAATGTAGCAGTGGGAAGACCAGATGCATTCTTCCCCCCTAACGCCAAGTGGTGACAAAGGCAAAAGTCTGTGGTGCCCAAGCATGGCCTCGCATAGCTTGCCCCTGGTTTACTGGCTCTAAAATAGGAAAGATCAAGCATCAGTCCAAATGTCCGGAAGCTTATGTCCCAAACCTCCGTGGTAACTACCTGGACCTAAAAGACATGGGATCAGAGACATGTTCTGAGCTGTCTCCGTGTCTTGCCTGCTTTGGTTAAAGCACAACCAGTTTGTGATAAATGGACAGGTGACTATTATTTAATAATGACTCTTAATAAGCATGTAATATACTTACAATTTTTTAGCAGTCCAGAATAGTGTGTGTGACTAAATGATTTCCAGATTGTAAAGGTAATATTTCAATTTAACTGAAACACGTAGATCATCCCTGAATGTGGAAAAAAAATGACTCTAACCCATACAACCAAACCTCTGAGATGTGAAGTTTCCCCTCCGCTAACTCATGGATGTTTGAAATGGACGTTTGGTTTGATTTAAACTATTAACTTTAAAAAACCAAAAAAAACATGAGATCAGGGAAAGCATATTGTTTATCCAATCTCACCCTTCTGTAATATGAGGAATTAATCAGAATGATCTGAAGACTATCGAGATGGAGTAGGTGAATCCTGGATGAGTTTCTATATCTCTTATTCTGTCCCTAAGAGCCAAATCTCCAAAAGTCACTCAGTTATCTAAACACAATACACCTGAATGTAAAACAACAACAAACAAACAAACAAAAACACCCCCCCTAAAAGCCAACTAAATAGAATCAGGATCCCTGGCCAGTGTTACTCAGTGGTTGAGAATTGGCCCATGAACCAGGAAGTCATGGTTTGATTCCTGGTCAGGGCACATGTCCAGGTTGCAAGCTTGATCCCTCATAGGGGGCATGCAGGAGGCAGCCAATCCATGATTCTATCTCATCGTTGAAGTTTTTATCTCTCTCTCCCTCTCCCTTCCTCTCTCTGAAATCAATAATAATAATAATAATAATAATAATAATAATAATAAATACAATCAGCAGTTCTTCCTCTGGCCCGTCCCTAACATACCACCTTAACATCTTCCTTTCTTCTCTCTGGCCCCTTTCCATACCTTATATTTCCTTATATAAAATCATCTCAGTTTGTGATTCAAAATAATGATCCCGCACTGCCTGGGTTTACAATTTTAACCAGAAAAGCTTTATAAGTTCAAGAAGCAGAATGAAAATGCATTTATAGACTATATTACAATAAAAATGAATATCAAACGATTTTCCTAGAGTTGTGTGACTGCTGGCATTTGTAAAAAGCCAGAGAATCTTGAAATTGGAAGAGGTAGAAATATATTTAGTGTTTCAATTGACTCTTGATAGAGAGGGAGAGAGGGATAAAAACAAATGAGAAGTTTTACTGCAAAGTTTTATATTTCTAATAAAAATGTTTATTTTGCTAGGACCTAGATTAATTGCCATGTTTGTTTCATGAAACAAATGGTTATTTCTTATTTAGTTATCTGTTGTTTATTGATTTCTTAGTAATCCTCACCCAAGGAGGGAAGGTAGGAGGGACAAATGGGGGAAGGAGAGATGGAGAGAGGTAGAGAAAGATTAGTTATCTCCTGCAGGAGCCCCAATTGGAGCTAGGGGGTTGGAACCTGCAATCCAAGTATTTGCTCTGGAACAAGAATTGAATCTGAGACTCTTCGGTGCATAGGCCAACACTCCAACCACCCACTGAGCAATGTGTCAGACTGGCCAGGCCTTGTTTATCTTTAATAACATAGTAAACCTGCATCTGTTATGAAAACTAGAGCCCTGACAGTAACTTAAATGAACTCGTGGTCTTTGATCCTGTTTCCCTGCTCCCTACTCCAACCAATAATTTTTCTGAATGATCATTCTCTTGGTGGGTGAGGGTGGGCAAAGTTCCTTAATACTGAGTATGCCTTAAAAACACATTGTTTAAGCCTATTCTTAAACCTGCAATACAGCCTACTTAAAAGAAAAGAAAAGAAAGAATTCCTATCAGATCACAGCACTTCCCTGTTCAAAAACCAGCAAAGATTTTCCGCCTCACTTAGAGTAAAAGTCAATGATGTTACTTCATGGCTCTCAAGATGCTCTGTAGTCAGCCCACCACCCCTCTCTAACCAATGTTGTCCCTTACTCAAGGACCTCCAGCAACTCCAACCTCCTTTCTATTCCTGGATTAAACCCAGAAATGCTCTTGCTTCAGGGCCTTTGCACTTGACCTTCATTCTGTGGAGCACTCATTTCCTAGATAATCACAAAGCTGCCCCTCACTTCTTCCAGGTTCTGTCTCCAATGCCACCTCATCAGGGAAGCCTTGCCTGATCTTTAACAGCCTTGCGGCTTCCCTTCCCAGTGCTCTTCATCTACAATATTATCTCTACTCAATTAATGATCTGTTGATACATAATAGATTTATTTCCTTATTTATTGTCTATTTTCTGATGAGACTCAATGAGAACAGGAACCTTATCTGTTTTATTTCAATATATATTACAATATTACAGGTGTCTAATAAATATTTCATTTTTGTATAGAGGATTGGTTTATTATTATTAACCAGATTTTGTCTAAGGTAGTTCATGTTTAAAATCATTAAATTACATTGTTTTAAGAATACACAGAGCAACCACAGAATGTACCATAGAGGATAATTTTAAGAAATATCAAAGAGCAGAGATTATAAAGGCTATATTACTTGAAGACAACACAATAAAATTAAAAATTAGCAATAAATTACCTTGGACATACCAGTGAAAGACAAATGTGCATACTTGAAAATACTCATTTAAATTAAGTCTTAATTACAATGGGGAAGAAATATCCCTGAAATTTTGGAAAACTTACAAATAAAAGCACACCATGAGATGCTGCTAAAGTGGCTTACAGAAATAAACCCAGAGCCTCTAAGTGTACATGCTAAAAAAAACTCAAAATTTGAAAACTAAACCTCATAACCCAAGAAACCGAAAACTAAGAACAAAAAAGAAAACAATGAAATAGGAGGAAAATCTAATATAAGAGTAATATTCAAATTAACCATCACTCCTACACACCTAAGCCATGCCCACCAGCCAATCAGAGTGGCTGTATGCAAATTAACCTAGCCAAGATGGCAGCCGGCAGTTACAGAGCTAGAGAGCAAGCAGGAGGTTTGCTTGCCCAGAGATGGAGGAAACTAAACTTTCCACCTGCATAGGCTGGCTGTGGCCTCCACTCAAAGCAACACAGTTTTAATGATAGAAGCCATGGAGCTGAAGCAAACAGGAGGCTTCATTGCCTGACTAGGCCTCTGCTCAAGGCAACAAAGTTTCAATTATAGAAGATAAATAACCCCCAGAAACCTGATTCTAGCCAGCCTCGCTGAGACGTTGGGTCAATGGGAGCTGTGGGCAGCCTGAAAATGACCCTCAGCCGCTCATCCAGGCTGGCCAGGCTCCCCAGTAGGGACCTGAACACTGAAGGGACTGTAGGCAGCCTAAAAATGGCCCTCAATCCCTCACCTAAGCTGGCCACACCCCAATGGGGTGAGGGTCCCCACTAGAGGGCCACGCTAGCCTGCAAATAGCCATCAGCTCCTCACCCAGGCTGGCCAGGCATGCCAGAAGGTAGACATCCCCTAAGGGGTCCCAGACTGCGAGAGGGCAAAGGCCAGGCTGAGGGACCCCCCCGAGTGCACAAATTTTTGTGCACCATGCCCCTAGTGAATCAACAAATATGGAAACAAAATTTATTGAAATATGAAAGAAAGAAACCAGAGTTCATCGACAAAACCCAAATTTTCTGAAACACTGATAACATTATCACAATGAGCAAGAAAAAGAGAACTGGTAATAATAAATAATATATGATAGATCCTCCCTTCCCCCAACTGGTGGGTGGAGTATGATGTAACCTGCAGCTTGGAAATGCTTACGTGACTAACCATGGACCTTATATGGACTATACATTGGCCATCAATCCACACCTGCCAAATACCCTCATCCTTTGTTCCTATATAGACCATACAGTAAGCCACAATCAGTGTGCGCCGAGTACACTAAGCCCCCATCCCTTCCCATTCCACCCCTCAAAAGGCCTGCCCACCTCTGCACGTTCTCCCCTTGGGAGACAGCCCGGCAGGTCCTTCTCCTCTAATAAAGCCTGTAGTCCTGGTTTTCGGCCTCTGTCTGATTTTTCATTATGAGGAATATGAAAAAAAAAAAAAGAGAATAAAAAGAGGAAAATATCCCAATGCATTTGAATATGATTATTTTAATGGGTATATGTATGAAGGACAAAAACATGAAGAAAATAAAAGCAGAGTCAGATGTAGGATGTATTTTTGACATCTAAGAGAAAAGTGATTTTTGGTGTCTACAAAAAGAACAGCATCTCCAAGGAGGGGGTTAGCAATGAACCAGAAGAACTAAGTGAATGTGGATGATTGATTGGGTGAAGAGGTTAGCGAGAGAGAAAGATTCTCTACTTGTCACCCTTTACCTCACAACCTTGTACTAAATGTGACTGAGGGGGTGAAGGCAGACTGGTAATTTATTTTTATTTTTAAAAATTTGCTCAACACCCACCATGAACATGAATATTTCAACCACCCTAATTCATTAGGCTTTGAAATGAGAGGTTTGATGATACGTTTGGCCTTTTTCAAACTTTTGAAGTTGCATTTTTCTTTTGCACGTGTGATTTAGGTTTTTGCCTGAATTTCTGTGTCTGGGATTACTTCCCAATAAAGTTTAAGAAGTCACTGATAACTCTGTTGGGTACATGGGGAGTTCATTGACTTAATTAACAAAATTACTACAGAAGTGTAGATTTGAAAGAAAGGTTACCAAATACTTGACAGGTTATTTGAATTACTATATTTGCAAGTCCTAATATGACTAGATTTTTTTTTTAATAAAAGCAGGAAGAGAATGATTTAGGAGTTTGGGCTTAAAAAGTTTAAGATAATGTAAAATAAAATAAAAATTATATTAGAAAGTTCAACATCAATAATACCTTCCAGGATACTAATTACTCCTGGATTTATTCCACAACTGGCTCCTCTGCGGTACAATTTCTTATTCTTTTCCAACCCCTAAAATTTCAAGACCCTCAGTGTTCAGACCTTGAACCTCATTTCTTCCTATAAACTTGCTCCCTTGGCATAAGTCTAACCTGAATCTTTCCCGTGAATTTCAGAGTCACATACCTAACTGCCCACTTGATAGATGTCTATGAAATTTAATTGATATTTCAAATATGTCATATCCAAAACTTAGCTTTTGGTCTTTTCCCCTAAACCTGTTGTTGCCACAATGTTACAACTCAAACTTTCTAGCTGTTCTTGCTGCTCCTCAATTCCTGGAGCTTTGTAGTTATTCTTGATTTCCATCTTTCTCACACTTCCATTCAACCCTTAGTAACTCTTTGTTTTTTACCTTCAAAATAGATGCCTTTGCAGCCTGCCTATTGTTACTACTCTGTTCCAAGCTACCAACATCTTTTATTTAGATGATTTAATAGTCCGTTCTACTGATCTTTGTGCATTTACATATGCCTCCTAGGTCTATTCAAATTCCCAGTGTGGAAAAGTTAACGCCTAACTCATTCCTAAGTGAGTAGTCCAGTGTGAGTTCCTTGAGGACAGCAATCTTTTTTGATGACTTTCATCTATATGCTAACTTAATCAGTATTCACAGACTGAAATATAATAAATGAAAGAAAAGAACTGACAAGAGACTCAGGGTGTAACAGGTATCTTCCTTCTCTAGGGCTATTTTAGGATCCTGAGCAAGAGTCCTTTTATCATGGAGAGACATGCCCCAAATAGGCATCCTATGTCCTGCTTAATTATGCTGAGTGGACTTGGCTGGGAGATACAGTCAGTGAGTATCTAACTCTGATGTTTCTAAACAACCGCTAGAACTTTCAGGAACAGCTGTGCTCTGATCGCCTTACCTGAGCAAAGGTCAGATAAACAGCAAAGACAGAGTTTATCCAATATTCATTACCCATTTTTAAATGGGAAAATGCCATTTAAAAATTGTATTAGCCCAGGGATGTTCAAATGGCTTTTATTAAAACAATCAGAGGAGTTGTAATAACCAGTTTATGTTCATGCAGGACTTACTAAGTAATTTCAAATTTTAAAATCTGGAGTGATGTCCCAACTTTATTTAATTAACCTCTCTAAGAGTCAGTTTGCTAATCTCAGAAATGAGAGGGGTTGACTTGATAGCCACGATTCTAGAATGAGAAATATGCTGGTCTTAAGGCTCCCTAATGCTAATTTTTTTTGAATTACCTTTACCCCCATACAATGTTTACACCATTCAGACTGCACATGCAGACAACCCAAAAATTTGCAAATTCAGCAATGTTATCTTTTTATAGCCTTCCTACTCTCTACTTCATCAAACTTCACGGGCCTGAAGGCTGCTACAAAGACTTTGCTCTTCTTCTGGTAATTTAATCTTCTTTGCTTTCTTCATAATTCAATTTTGTCAACCGTTTCTTCCAGGGAATTTAAAATTTATTTCCATAACTACTTAATAGGCTGCTTCTTGTGATAAGGGGATAAGAATTTACTTTTGAGAACATGTGCTGACTTCCTCATGGGTACCATTTAGACTACTTATTGCTGACCTCAAGATTCTGTAACTTGGAAATGTTAATGGCTCCTAAAATGAGAAGAACTCTTAACTTCTCACTGAAGATTCAACTGCAAAGTTTGTCACAATAGCTACTATTGTGCAATAGATGCTACTCCTGTTTTTTTCCTCCTAACAAATGTGAAGATTCAACTTGAAAATTCAATTTTCAAAATGATCAACTTTTCCCTTAGTTCTTATTTTTTAATATATATATATATATATATATATATATATATATATATATATATATTAAGTAATATATATTATTGATTTCAGAGAGGAAGAGAAAGGGAGAGAGATAGAAACATCAATGGATGAGAGAGAATCATTGATTGGCTATCTCCTGCACGTCCCATTCCACACTGGAGATAAAGCCTGCCATTTGGTCATGTGACCTTGACCGGATTCAAACCTGAGGCCCTTCAGTCACAGGCCAATGCTCTATATACTGAACCAAAGCAGCTAGGGCTCCATTTATTATTGTAATTGAAATGGCACTAAAATATTTTGCAGCTAAATATAAAACTATGACTAGCGCAATTAGAGTTAATAAAAGTATGAATAGATTTATGAATGGATATCAGACACAGCACTCATGGGACATACCTATTTTATTTGACATGCCTATGTGTGCAAAGTATTGAATTAATTGGTAAAGGATATACAAAAATGTATTGGGTACTGCATAAAAATGTATTATGACATAAAGAGGGATATAAGACAACTAATATGTTCTGTGGCAATAAAAAGTTCTCTCACCAGGGAGAGAGGAGAAGTTCAATTGGGTCTTGGAAAGAAAAAAAAGAGATTTGGTAGGCAGATACGTATGTTACAGAAGGAGGTAATTTCAGAATTAGGAATAGCATGAACAAAGTGTGAAAATAAGTTACCGTGGCTACTGTTTATACCATCTCTACTATTAATGGTAAGTAATGCTAACTGCTGTAAGACGCACACTCTGAAGGGCTTACCACATGATGTTTATTTCCTTCTATGCCACAGTCAAGTTGGGTCACCCTGGGATCTCTGCTCCAGGCATTCATTTACATCCCAGTGGCAACTCCACTTGTCACTATCAGGAGCCTCGTTATGTGTCACTGGGTTCTCTACCTCCAATCACATTAGCTTATGACAAAAGTATAATATTACATGAGTGACTGGGTGAGAACATATAGACTTGTTTAAGTTTACCCCATCTTTCCTTGGCTTGAACTTGGGAGTGTTTTTTCACTCAGCAGCAGAGAGTTGGGCTGATGTCTTCGGGTGTCATTACACTGAGGATGAGAGGAGAAATCCAGATATAAATGAGCACAGTGTCCTCTGTCCTGGTGCACTCAGGCAGCATGGAGATATTTAGTAGGAACACTAAGAAAAGTAGATTCTGTTTAGACCATGGAAGCAATTTAGAATTTAATCATCAGGATAGTGGAAAAAAAAATGACCACTGCCTGAAAGAATAAATAAACTATCTGATCTACTTCTCTTAAGTATACCTAATAAATCCTTGTTGCTTCATTCTGGTAACAATTAACAAAGAGAGAGAGAAGAGAATTAAGCTATTTTTAGACCATCACTGAGTGTATGCGCACTGTCATAAATTTGCATGTCTAAGGCATTCATGTCATTAGTCGAAAGACATTGAAATATAAGGTGCACTGGAGTGAGGACTTGGTATTGGAAACTAAGGTGATTTATGTCCTGGGGTTGGTAGCATTGTGAGTAGGGATTGGTGACAGAACATGCAGCATGGAGGACTGCAATTCTACTCAAAGTGGATTCGATAATTGTGCGACCTCGCATGTTCTGTTTAATTACAAGATTCAACTTAAAAAGAGTTGGGGGTGGGACGTCACTTATTTGGGAAGTGTTACACTTCTGTCAACAATTTTATAGCAGTTGGGATACTTCTGTTTGCTATACAAAGGGTTTCTGAATAATGATATGGCACGGATTTAGTAACAGAAAGAGACAAATTCAATCTTTTTACAGGACAAAACCTACTGCAAGACTTCCTGAGGGAAGGCTGGGAAGAAAGAGGAGTGACCTAAACCAGAGGAGACGTGCGAAAGAAAAGCTGCTGTATTTCTTTCTGTTTTCAGGAGTCTTTCTTCACTCTTCATTGTAAGAGAAAGCTCATCTAGGCGGTAAACAGTTTATTGAGTAGGCCAGACTTCTTCAGGCATGTTTTTTCTCCACCAGTGATTCAAGCGTGCCTGTATTAGAATTCTCAAAAATAATAATAATAATAATAATAATAATAATAATACAAAAACAAACAAACAAAACAAAACAGAACCAATAGGATGTGCACATATAGGGAAAAAAGTGTATTTTGGAATTGTCTCATGCGACTGTGGAGCTGGAAAGCCCAAATCTTCATTGTAAACCAGGAGGCTGGAGACCCAGAGATAAGCCGATATTGCAGTTCAAGTTCAAAGGCCATTCATCCAGTGTTGTCCACTGCAGAATTTACTGTTGTTCCAGAGGTCAGTCTTCTTGTTCTCTTCTAGCCTTGCACAAATGGGATGAGACCCGCCCACCTGATGGAGGGCATCGATTTACTAAAAAGTTCACTTAATAAAATGTTAATCTCATCCAAAAACACCTCTACTGAAACCTCCATAATAATGTTTGACTACATATGAAGGTTCCATGGTCCCATCAAATTGACAAATAAAATCAACCATCACATTTCCCTTTCCCGCTGCTTCCATCAATTGATAGTATACAGTTACGTTCAGTTCTCAGACTTTCTAATTTTTGGATGGTGAAACATCCAGTCCAGTTTCACATTCTTCTTCCCCAAACTTCAGTCCGATTAGAGCCTTGAGGAACCACAGCAAGGAAGTGAGAAAAGTAGGACCTGAGCTGTCCTTTGATGTTCCTAATGTCCCACTCTTCCATGCTTTTTAGTAATCTCCCTTCCATCCCTTCCTTACACTTGTTACGTCCCCATCCACCCCTTCAGCAGTTGTGCTAACTCATCTAGCACCTACATTTACAGTAAAGCTGTGGGGGTCTTGCTATTTATCTTCCTCTGCTTTTCAATTTTAGCCTACAACTTGTGATACATGTCTGGTGGTTACTTCAAATACTGTTACCTATATCACATCTATCACTACACAGTTATACATTCATCTGCACACACACACACACACACACACACACACACACACCCTGGATTCTAGAACTCTAGAAGGAATACACAGGAGATCCAACCTCAGTGTTCTTTGGAGCAGTAAGTGATGCATAAATAACCTGAAGAAGAAAGCAACTGAGTCTTTGAAAAGTGAATCCATACATTAATACAACCCACCTTGTATAAATCCCAATTACAGCATTATTTCACACCAGCCAGAAACGATTAAACACTATGTAATGCATAAAATTTATTTTAATGCAATGACCCAGTTGTTCCATCATGTCGTATTTCTATCACTACCTCTCACATGATTTTATAATGTGATTACATCACCGTTTCTTTAGGAAAGGAATGATGAATTAAAGCTAGGGACAAAGTTATGAATCGTGCTGCATAAATAATAATTCCGTCCAATAGTCAAATGCTATAGTTTAGGTAGATTTAGAATATTTTGATGCTTTGCCATGGGTGGCTAACAGCATCTATCAATTCAAAGGTAGATTGACACATGCTCAATTCAGAAGGTCATGGTGGTGGCTGGACTCAGAAAGATTGTCTTACGCTCCCAGCTCCCCTTTGGTGCCATGTTCCTCTACTTGCCACTTTTATTGCCAGTTGCCTTTCTGCACAGGGGAAGATGCATTTTCTCTAAGATAATGATTCTTATGTGGGCATCTGCTTTATTCTCTTACTGTTAAATTTATTAATATGGCATATATTAGCTTTTGCATGGATTCAAAAATTATTTTTAAAAATAATATCCACATCCATTGCAGACATTCGGTATTATAATTTTAGACTTTTTAAAGTGTTATAGTTACAAGGTAAATATTAGAACTGAAAGTTACAAAGTGATCCTTATCCCATTTCTTAGGCCTTCCCGTCAAAGACGATCACTTCTAAAAGGAAGTATATGCATTAATTCAGAATATTGATTGTGAAGTTGATCTTCTTGAATTTGAATCTTACCTCTTTTGCTTACTCCCTCTATATATTCTAGAGCACTCACTGTACTTATTCTCAGTGCTCCAGTTTGTTCATGTGTAAAATCAGAGTGAGAATAAAACCTACTACATAGAATATAGTGAAGATTAAATGAGTATTATATGAAAGCAATTAGAACAATGTCTGAAATATACTGAATTCTTAGGAAATTTTATTTTTACATATGGTTCTAATGAAATATTTTTGTGTGTCCATCTATAAAAATGATTATGGATATTGTAGTGTAATTATCTTTTTATAATTTATACAAGATTTATACAGGTGTCCACTTATAATACACATTGTTCTGCACTTTATATTTTTAATTTAATAATATGGTTAAGAAAGTTTTACATTTCAGTTAAAAAAAAATCTACCTTAATCTTTTTCACAGATGCAAGGGCATTCTACTATATGGAGCTATGACCATATTGCATTTTGACAGCCCCTCACTGATATACATTTAAATTGCTTCCAATTTTTTTTAATATTATGAACAATGCTTTAGTCAACATACTTGTACAAATAGCTTCCTGCACTTTGGGAAATATTTCTACAAGGTAAATTTTTAGCTGTGTAATTGCAAGGTCAAAAGATATTCTCATAAATTTTTATAGATCATAAAAGTAAGTCCCAATAGGTTATCACATGTATTACATTCCCAAAAATCTATATGAAAAATATATAGCTCACATGAAAGAAATGTTAAAATTCTACTAGAGGACACAAGAGAAGACAGAAAAACATACCTTATTTCTTGGTAGAAAGATGTAACAATGCACAGTTAACATTTCCTATAAAAGATTTTATATTCAATGAATATCCTAATTAAAACATCAATAAACATTTTGTGGTAACATGAAAATATGATGTTATAATACATTTTAATTTACCTAGAAATAATATTTTTTAAAATGAAAAAGTAGAAAGAAACAAAAATAAGTGGCAAGTAGTGAAGGTCAACATGTTGGGAATTAATTGCATTAAGAGGCTGAAGTACTTGCTATAATAAGATAGCAAGTTGGTATTGGAGGGGAAGAAACATAGAAGGGGATCAAGTTCACAGGATAGGAGTAAACATATCAGAACTAAATATATGAATATTTAACAAATAATGAGCATAGGATTGCAAATGATGGCAATGTTGGATTAAAAAAAATGTATTGCTTCCAATGCTAAATATTTGGATATAATGAGAATGGATCATTCATTTATTGCATGAAAATAATCTTGGTTGTACCAATCTAAATACAAAAGCAAGAAATCACCAAGCAACAGAAGATAATATGTCCATATTCATTGACATGACTAAAGAAGGTAAGACTATGAAAGGCTAAGGGAAATATTTTACCATACAAAAATTAGAAATGGATGTAGAGTGAAAAACAAGAGCAATGGCCCTGAAAAAGCAGATATGTGTACATCCAAAAGGAAGCAATAAACTGCATTTTATTTTAAATCAGAGGAAGGCATAACTTGATCCGAGACTATGCAATTCTAATTCAGAAAGTCTGATGGGACAGAAGAAACATATTAATGTATTGTGTAGACAACATAAGGCCACCATAAAAGCTTTGGCTTCTTGGTCACATCCTGTAATACCAGACTTCTATAACTGGTATAATTTTGTGTCTTAATTTTTACGCCTCCCCTTCCAGGAACTGGGAAGATCCAGCAGTCTTGCTCCAACCATTCCAATTTAAACGTTACTAAGCCTAACTACCTAACCTAATGCATTCTAGGTCAGTTAGGACCATTTTCATAAGTTTCCATTCAACTGGCTTTCTAGCTATAGGACACAAACACCATCAGCATTTTTAGAGAAAAAAAGACAGCATCATGATTGCAGAACACTACTACTTTTATTTTAATACTAGGGGCCCGGTGCACAAAAATTTGTGCACTCGGGGTGGAGGGAGTCCTTCAGCCCGGCCTGTGCCCTCTCACAGTCTGGGACCCCTCAGTGGATATCCTATGATGGCCCCAGTCTGCCAGACGTCTTCTGTGTGTGTGTGTGTGTGTGTGTGTGTGTGGCCACTGGGGACCTGCCCCCAGCCACATCAGAGGCTCGGAGCAGTCCTCTTGTGTGTGTCTACCTGCCGGGGGCCTGCCCCCAGGCACACCGTGGAGGCTTGGAGCAGGCACCCCCTCTATGTTGATCTCTCAGACTCTTGCCCTCCCCTGCATGTTGTTCTCTTTTTTGAGCTGTGGCCAGGGCTGGGTGCGGCCTGCCTCCCAAGCTTGCCTACTGCCCATCTTCCT